>JAOYSI010008826.1:0-11289 GCA_025775065.1 Hiodon alosoides | reverse complement strand
TAACCCCATCTTTAACACAGCGCCTTCCAGTAACCCCGTCTTTAACACAACGCCTGTAACCCCATCTTTAACACAGCACCTGTAACCCCATCTTTAACACGCCTCCAGTAACCCCATCTTTACCACAGCGCCTTCCAGTAACCCCATCTTTAACACAGCGCCTTCCAGTAACCCCGTCTTTAACACAGCGCCTGTAACCCCATCTTTAACACAGCGCCTTCCAGTAACCCCGTCTTTAACACAACGCCTGTAACCCCATCTTTAACACAGCGCCTTCCAGTAACCCCGTCTTTAACACAACGCCTGTAACCCGATCTTTAACACAGCGCTTTCCAGTAACCCCGTCTTTAACACAACGCCTCTAACCCCATCTTTAACACAGCGCCTTCCAGTAACCCCCGTCTTTAACACAGCATCTGTAGCCCCATCTTTAACACAGCGCCTTCCAGTAACCCCATCTTTAACACAGCGCCTGCTATGCGGCCTGTATGGGAATTTCAGCTTCTTCCCCCGACAGATTCCACACAAACCACGTTCAATTGTTGTTGACAGTTACATCCCACTGAACTATTTATTGCGCTTTTACGCAGCGTGTTGTTTCTTTGACTTTCTGTTTTCCCGATTTTGTTGACGGTTTGTTAAAAATACATAATAAAAGGCGAAAAGCCTCTGTCTGCCTCCCTGTCTCTGGCCACTGCCGTACAATGACAGTGCAGCTGGGTCTCTGTTGCTTTAAACTGTTGCTTTAATCACTATTTGTGCATCCTTCTGTATAAGAGCATATGTAAATCTGTAGATGAGACAAATCAATGTATTTCCTTGTTCTTGCTCTTGTTTGCTTTTGAACTACAGGGAAGGGAGATGGGGTCGGCTCCTGGGTTACTGAACTCCCCTCAGTGGCTGCCCTGAAGGCTTCTTTACTAAACGTCACCGGCGACGACGCTGGCTTGTAGTGGAGGATGGCAGAGTAAACAGAAGAGAGCCCTTAAATCCTCTCCTCACGCGTCTCTCTTTTCCCCCGTCTTCCATGCCACAGCAAGGCATTGAAAAGTCAGAGGAATAGGAAAGAAGGGCTCACCTGTGCAGAATAACTATGGAAATAAAACTCTGCAGATCCAGGTCGCTTCTATGAAAACTGAGCATCGCGACAGCAGAGAGGCATGGAGCGGATGTCGAGTGTCACAGATAAAAGCTATTGGGCTCTATTTTTCATTTTTAAATATAACGTGTGAATTTTCAAACACTCGCATCCGAGCACTTACAGCCTCTTATTTAGACTGACAGAAGGGCTTGACAGAACATCAGATGAGGTACCTGGGACTGTATTACTTACATAGACCGAGCAATCCCAGAAAGGTCCAAATACAATGAGCAGGATATAAGCAGACCGTTTCGCTCTCAGTTTAGACGTCCATAAGTCTGTTAAGTAGCAGAGGACTTCTGCAAGATGGGAGTTTTATTTCTTTTTATTTTTTACAGGAAATAGAACACACTTCAGAGAAATCTTAAGAAAGGTCAGCACATACTAGAAATGGCATTTTTGGAAATAAAAGCAATATTTTGGTATTGAAGAGATAATGTAATCTTGTTCAAGGAAGAAAGAGCAATCCATACACGTGTCAATGTTTTTATGACAGAAAAATGTTATAAATCCGTTTCCTTAGAATATAGTATCTGCATATCCTTGGTTTTCTGCTAGGCAAAATAGATGGATGGATTAAAGAAAAAACAGTGCCTGAATTTTTTAAAATATATTTTCCAATAGGTTTCTTTTAATTCCTCGATAGGCAAAAACAAGTTGACAGACATAATACTTGGTTATATGTGGTCTTTTCCATATGAATACCGGCCCCACAAGTGACATTGAGTAGGCCACTATTTACATTTACATAACGCTCTCAACGCAGAATAAAAATTGCTACTGATACTAAACCGAATTTTTTAATCACCTTCGATGTCTATGTGTGTGTGCGGCAACGTCCCTTTGGAAACAGGGGTCGTGATGGCCAACGTGACAAGGAAGCATTGTTCAGAGCTGATATATTTAAGGGATTCAATGTTTTGAGTAGCGTTCAGACAGTAAACAGCAACATAAAGAACAGATTGATGTTTTTCTTAGAGATTATTATTTCATGGCACTCACAGGCTTTCGCTCTAACCCAAATAACAGCAAATTACTGCTTATCTCGTGACATGCTCTGCTAATTCTCATGTAAAGATACGAAAGATTACATCCGCTTGCATTTGAAAGTCATTCATGAATCTTGTATGAGCTGGGGCTGGGTCTTGGGCTCCTGAGAGGCTCACTCAGCCCCTACGGTTCAGATTTGCAGTTTTGAACCAGGGATCCTGTCATCAGCACACTGTGACCGAGAATCCAAAGTGGCAGCGCACGGCTGATTGAGACCTCAGGAGCCCATGGGGTCGCAGTGTTGTCACAGGGACACGCCCGGTACCGAGCTGTGGGGCCTGCCATTGGTTAAACGCTAATGGTTGGGAACCTGGTGGGCTGCTGGGGATTTGTGCCGGCAGCTGAGACAAAATACATTTTTATTTCAAGTTTGGGAGAAAATGGAAAGATAATTTGGCGATTCCACATTTATGTTTTCAAAAATTCCATGAACTGAATGGAAGGACGAAAAAAATGACATATTCCAACAAAACACACGTGAAGGTGAGTGACTCTGTCCATTTATTAATGAACTCGCTGAATATCATGTCATATCTTCACAGACAACTTAAGCTATCAGAGAAACTGAACCTACTTTGAGGGTATACTTTAACAACTTCAGTGGCGGAGACCTGCTCCGGATTTAAGCTGTCATTTAGTCAAATAAATGGAGTAGGCACTGGGGGATTAAGTGACAAAGCCATGCAGATAAGCAGACCTCCGACGATAAATCTCCCAGCCACTAACTTCCTGACACGGCAAACATCGGCCCTAAAAAAAAAGGAGTCGCGGAGAGGAAGACCTGAATGACAACTTGTCAAGTGATGAGTCTCTGTCGCTGCCTGGCAACACCAGAGGCCAGTGATAAGGGAGGGGTGAGGAAAAGCAAGACTGTTTCTAATCAAGCTCTTGATTTGACCTAATCAGCAGGCATGTGTGTGAAATCCATTAACTCCTGGCCGCTTTCTGAGGCCCTGGTGCTTACAGCTGCCTCCTTTCTAAGGCACCTCAAGCACCGTTCTCCAGCCAGGCCACTCTGAATGTCTCTTATTTTCAAAAAAAAAAAATTTCTATTGGATTTTTCCCTCTCCCCAGCTCCTTCTCCCACTTAGAATTGCACTTGGAATCACGATGCAATCAGTGCTGGGACACAATTTATATTTGTATAGTTTTTTTTTTATTTTATTTTTTTATATTAGCCTGTTTGTATTGATTTACATCTTAAATTGGTTTTTTCCATTTTGCACCTGCGCCAAAGTCTGTCCTATTGTTCAGTGTTAGAAGCAACGCAGGTCTGCCTTTTTGTCAACTCTACCTGTTACATCATATTGGCATTACTATAAAGCATCCAATGTTGTACTCCGACATGCAGAATTCTGACAACTTTGGCAGAATAAGAGTTTTAAACAGACGTCAATCATTGGCCAAACTTCAATCATATATGCAATGGACATTTCCAATTGTATTTATTTTTTAATGAAGTAATCACATATAGAACTCCCTGAGGGAAAAAAATAAATAAATAAAAGTCTACAAACAGGTCTATAAACCTTGTAACAACTCAAAATTGTCATAGTGTCTATTTTCAAACATACCACATTGATTTTCGAAAAGTGTTCCCAATCCAAAAGCACAGGTTTACCTCTCCTTTGTTACAACAAACATCCTCCTGACCCTGAGCAAAAGCCAGTCTAGAAAATAAATTGTCTCCCATCTGGCCGCATGTACGGCTGCTTCACCACAGCAAGAAGCAGAGGAGCACCCTGCCGACTGAGAATTCCTCGGCCTTGGATTAACCTGTAATTCATCAGTGCTTGGAATAACAAGTGCTCCGCTTCCTGTGATGCAGATGAACTCTTGGCAGAAAGTAACACCAGGAGAGAGATCCGCGAGTGTTTAGAGTAAACAGCGAGCAATGGCGCCAGGGAAGACAGCCAATGCTGCGATGTGCACGTCAAATCAGAACAACTTTTTAACCTTTAGAAGCACTTACTTACAAGCCGTTGCGCGGTTTACTACCAAGCTAATTAATTTAAGGAAACAGAGAACAAAGAGACGCGAAGAACAATGAATAGCGCGCAGCCTCTGGCGCATTGTCAGTTAGAATTTGACATTCGAAAGCCCACCTCGGACACATCTTTCAATCTCTAAATCAGACATAAATTGAATTCTGCCTACAGCGTCATCGCTGTGCTAAACGCTTACAAATGTGTGGTCGGAAACTCCGTTTTAAATGATGGACTAACTAGAGAGAGGCTGAGGCAGACACAGACTTGTGTTAAAGACCAGGTGACATAAGAACAAAAGAGCAGGATATGGGCAGCTTGTCTCGTCCCTTTGAGTCAAAGTAAGGTAGCTGTCAGCATTCAGCTTCAAAATAGCGTTCTCTCTTATGCACACAATTTGGTTCCATCGCCCCCATGTCCAATTCACCACAATAACTGTCCACTGAGAGCTGGGAGATTAACAGTAAAATAAAAACGGAAACCAGAATACTAAAGTAAATCATTTATATGTAACATTCTGGCCGTTAATTCAGAAATTCTAAAATCACGTGCACTGTATCAATCTATTAAAAACGCCGAACTGCCGAACTCTGTATTTCAAGTAATTAGTGAATCGCATATGCATATACATACACGCGCAGAAAACACATCAATAGGTATTGCTATCAGTGTGTGTGTGTGTGTGTGTGTGTGTGTGTGTTTGTGTGTGTGTGTGTGTGTGTGTGTGTGTGTGTGTGTGTGTGTGTGTCTGTGTCTGTGTGTGTGCGCGCGTCATCCGATCAGTTGGCTCAGTTGGTACCTGCATAAAGGTGAGAAGGGCGAGACGATTGCGAGTTTGATAGCAATGAGCGCACTTGCGGTCAATATACTGAATAAACCTGACCATGTTCTGACAAAAAGCGATCACACTTACTCGCACGTTGCCCGGAAAAAGACAGTATCAGCTAGCCAAATACAGTGTTAGCAGAGTATTCATGTGGGCTGTCACAATTAAGTTACATAATAAAAAAGTGGGAATATTTTTGTTCACGCCACTGGGACATTTTAATTTAAAGTAATTAATAAACAATAGCCCTAATTTAATTTTTAATATATATATTACAAGAAAACTACAACAAATCTGATGAACATATAAAAGTTTAATCGATGTTTTTATTTTTCTTAAATTACGAGATAAGCATATTAATTATACTACTACTCTGTCATGCGCTCCATTGATTTTTTTAGTTCATAGTTTCTTAATAAAGATACCGTCGCAACATTTGAGGATAGAATGCTATCTACTAAATACAAACAAAACAATCAGTAGCCTCTTTTTTTAGACTGAGAGTAATAGTGACTAAATAAGAGTAATTTATATTTAATTGAATTTTAAAGAAGATGCTATTAGAAATAAGATGTAAGATATACAAAGGAATTGATAAATCTCTTCCTTTTGTCTTGTGCGATCGTTTTACCGAACAAGTATGTGGTTGACTGGACAGTTAAGGCACCTGGGGTTGGGGAGCGGAATTTTCCGTACGTAAAACGCTATGCCTACAGCACCATCTAACGGGGGGAATTCATTAAAGCTATTTCATTTTTATCGACGCTTGATCAAATTCAGATAACCTACCACTGCTAAGCAATGCTTCTGGACATTACACTCAGGTCAAGTGCTTTACGTGAATTTGCGGAGAAAATTATGTTCATATTATTTTTTGCATTAATTGTATGACGAATTGGCTGCATTCCGGATGTAAGTATTTAGTATTCTCAATCCAGACTGAGAAATTAGTTTTTAAAAAGCAAATTACAAAAAATTAACGTAGGCGAGAAAAAGCATAATTTCCTGTTTATTTATTTGTAGTTTTTTTTTTTTGTCTGTTGCTTGTTATTCCTTTACTTGTTGCTCATTTTAGTTAAATAGCAGTTATATTTACAGTTATATTTACAGTTGTATTAAAATATGGGATTTACATCGCAATTAGCGGAAAAGTAAATAGTGAATGTTTTAATAATTTTTTTGTTTAATGGAATTAACCAGAAAACAACGACTGTTTAAATATAAGTTTACACTGAACTTTTATTTTTCTTTATAAACTTTCCCAGAAAAAATGCTACTAATAAATTCGGGGGAGGAAACGAGTCCACTTTTGAAAAGCTCGGCTTGATCAAAAGTACTGCGATACGAGTGAATAAATAACAATATATATTTGAAATAAAAGTTGTTGTTTTTACTTTTAAAAGGTATGTAGACTTTAATGCCATCGTTAACGATTCGCTATAAAACTATACATATAAATACATTGGTACTCTGAAGTGGCCACTTTGGCAGAACAACAGGCTAAATGATTTACTGGAATGCCAGTTCAAACGAGACCTGTACATTACTACATAAGTAATACAGAAACAACATTTATTCAGACAAACCTAACTTAGCCGAGCCAGTTTAAATTAGTAATACATTCTGACCTCCTCATGTTACAACAGGCGCGCCGTCAAAAACTGCACCGGAACACTTCAGTCAGTTCCAACTGAGGTGCAAAAACTAATATACATCTAAATAAACATATTGTGTGTGTTATATCAATAACTACAGTTTAAGGAACGGACTAAAGTTTGTGACGAGACAGGGACCACTCGTTCCAAACCATTGAAACCAACCGAACCTGTCCACGCATTTCCAGTTAAAGCGGCAAAAATAACATCACCACGTCAAGTAAGTAAAAAAGGGGACATAGAAAAAGGAAAAGAAAACTTACCCGGAAAAAATTGTCCACACATCAAGTCCAGAAAATTAAAGAGAAATGCAGTGAAGATATAGGTCCTTCGATCCATTCTCGCTGTATTTATTTAACATGCCAGTCGGCTCCTCCGTACACTCGCTGCCTGTGTATGCTGGAAGTATCCTCGCATTGGTATTGCAGTAGGAGAGTATTTAAAGGCAGAAGGCTGCAATCCCGATCTGATTGTTTGGCTTCAATTGAGTAGCAGTAACTGATGGAAAGGGGAGAGGGAAAGAGAGAATACTGTACGCAGCTGTCCCCCGGGTCCCTACACCTGCCTGTTCTGAAACGTCGCGTGTGTGCGCCTCTATCTATGACTGTGACTTTCCTTTTACTCTAACGTTGCCTACCCGGACTCGGACTGTGTGAGGTATTCTGTTACATCGCCTGTAGCTCAGTTCTACACCAAACCCAAAAAAAATAAAGAAAAATAAATCAGCGCTCTGTAGAAATCGCAACTAGGCGCACAGGTGACGATCTCGAGCCTGCCGGAATCAGTGTGTAGGCTACTATGATTGACCTCGTGCCATTGTTTAAATAACTAACGGTTTAATCCACATTGTATACGTTGGTAACCGGTATATCTATTTTTTTCCCCTGAAATTTTATGAAACATCTTATGAAATGGTTAGATAATTAATAATACAAACCATAACTACTTTGGTCATCCTGTCTTACAAACTGCAAATTAACGTTTATTTTGAGAATTTTAACGAATTACCAAATAACTAAATAACAACTGTGAAAGTCTGGACGCACACGACGCAGATTAAACAAGTGGAAAATACTGCATATAGTAAATAAAATCAACGCCAGTTCAACTGAACGTTTGGACACAAGATTGGTCGCTGTGACGTTGTGTTGGTTGACACGATTAGTTAACCTACGATTAGTTGTTGACTTCGGCAGATTTATATGACTTGGATAACATTGGATAACACTGGTGTGTTTATGATATTAACAGTGGAGTGGTATATTTATTTCTATTCTAATTTATAAAACAGCAACCGAAGGACCATGGTTAAATACAGTCTGCGGACGAGACAGACCATGCATGGAATAATCATACCATAAAATAATTGGATTGAAATTTCTGATATAGTGTATGAATTTACAAGAATTGAAAATTGTACCTGATTATTTTTTCATTACAAATATTTTATAATCATAACAACTGAGTTTTGTGTGAAAGTAGAACACCCACTTACTAATGTTGTTTTAAGTGAGTTATCTGGTTGTCGTAGACATCCAGTGAGCTTTTTAACCTTTAAACACATATGATCTAAATGAACTGAATTGTGGATTTAAAGGTTTTTTGTTTGTTTTTAATTAATGAGCTCCTTATTATATATGTGTATCACTGCATATTATATAATAAAAGGCTAACGCAAGTCATTCATGACTCAGAGAGTGTAAACTGCTTCCTAATGTTGTTATTATTATATAATTGTTTTTGTTGTGGGTCTTTTTTGTGGATAATAAAAAGAATAAGAATGGTTAAAAGAATAAGGTTTAAAGAAAAGCAGTGATTTAAACCTTCCTTGTCATGTGAGTAGCAAAATGCTACTCAAGACAATAAAGGACACACCTTGGTGAAATACAGTTATGTCCAATTGTGATGGCAGAAAATCTTTCTACTTTTGCATCATTTTTGCTTATGCTAGTAGCCTAACCTTACACCTTCGTTCTGTGCACTGCATCAACACCACAAATGCAAGTTTAGTTCTTCCTTTCAATGGCTGCATGAGAACTGCATTACAAACTCCCTTAAAGTTCTCAACATCCCATTGTTTCAAAAAGGGCAAACAATTTAACGCAATCTCATTGTTCGATTGTGTGATCTCCATTTCGGTCTTCCTGGTGGTCCTTCCTCGTGATTCGGGTAATATCTAGTTGATTCTTTTTCTCCGTTAGTCCGTCCTGAACATTGCACGCTCTGCAAGGAGCATGTTCGACAAGGCAACCCGGCCAGTCTGTCAGTTTTTTTATGGATGTAAAAACCATGCAGACCCTTGCTAAATGACAAAGCAGCTGCATCTCCTAGTGCCAGACTCATGCTTCGCCATTATATGTTATATTTGTAGACAAAACCCATTACTATCACTAATTGCGCGAACGGCAATGTGCCATCATTCACTCATGGCAACGCCGACAATGCACCTGTGTGAGTACCAGCCCAAAATAAGGGCCTACATCTGCAATCGCCAATTAGCAATTGGTTTCCGAGTATAGTTCGTTGGACGGAAATTACTTCCGTGATCCATCATGCCCACATTTAACTATCACCTAAAGAGCTTTATACAATTATTCTAGGATTTAGTTGTGCCGTTGTAATACGTGGCCTCCCACTCCTTTTAAAACACGACTAATAGCAGTTACATTTTCATGCAGGCAAGAAACTGTCAACACTGAAGGCTGTGAGCTTAGAATCTACATACAGCGCATAGATATTATGGCAAAACACAAAAGCAAAGAAAATTGATTAAGGTCTTCAAAGACATCACACCCTCTTCAAAGGTGTCACTGTTGTCTTGTTCTTGGTCAAACAAAGCTGAATAAAAGTAGGCAGGCAACATTATAAAAAGGACCGTAGGAAATACATGTAGAGAAGACCGAGTTGGCAAACTAGTTATCTAGTGGGAAAAAAGTGATGATATAACATGGTAAGATACTATTTTCTCTCAGTCGGTGTTGGCAACCCTTGGCATTGGCACCATGAGTATGGTGGTTCAGAAATAGAAACGTTTGGCCATCAAGATAAATAACAATGCTGAAAACAGCAAATGTTTGGCAACCGCAACCTGTGTCATCATGCATTTATTACCTTTAAAAGTTTCCTGAGAGTATGAAAATGTACGGGATAGAAGGATGACTACAGATGATAAAGGTTTTATTTTGGCGTTTTTTCCCCCAGAAGATTTCACATGGATGCAATTCACTATATTTTCCTTCTGTTCGATCGTCTATTATTTAAATCTACAGGTGTGTGACAATGTTCCAAGGAAAGGGATTTAATTACTTTAATGACGGCTAGGTAAATGTTTCCCAAGGATAACTTAGGAACAATGTGCAAACAGCTTTGAAGTTTTCAGTATGCGCTTCCTACTTTTCCAGTGTGCAAATTCTGCACAAATAGTTTTATTGTGACTCATAATTTATGACTGTATTATATAGTATGTGAAAAATCAATGCATGATTAAACGAGAAAGACGCTTCTTTATTGTTTATTGACATGCAATCAAGATCGTATAATAAGGGGAAGGACCATTTATTTATTTCCTTTTATTCATTGCCACTCATTTTAATTATTATCTTCACAGGATCCTAAGAGCATGGGACACACACACACACACACACACACACACACACACACACTGGTTTCAAAGTGGATATTGTTGGTGCTTGATCTGTTGGATCGGATCTTTTATTTATCATATAACAAAATCATAAAATGCACCAAAATGCATTTCCAGCTAAAAAACCAAAATAAAGTTTTTACCAGCTTAAGCCTGTCTAAAACCCTGCTGCATGACAGCTCTGCAGTCTCTGTCTTTAAATTGGTAGTACCTGATAGTGGCCTCATTACCAAAATCACACTAAGGGCAGTGGGTGTGGCGCCCCTTCTTGCCTGTCAGTAAGAGCTGACCTGAGTGTGGGTCTCCAGTCTGCGCTTTTCCAGATGACATCAGCATTTTATGGAAGCAAGACAAATGGTTCTGTCATCAGACGTGGGTTATCTTTATTTATTTTTATTTTTTTTAAATGGCCATGGTATGAATTGGTATAAAATTCTAGAACAGGAAAGTAACACTGGAATCAAATTATTTTGGCCAGGAACAATACCAGCTCTACCATTGGATTTACTTTCAATGCTACCATTCTTTAGAATAGTGGCAGCATATAGTTTCAGTTGATAAGATAGTATCGCTTATGGGACACCTTATGGTTAATCCAGTTTACTTGAATGCCGTTTGGCCTCCAGGGGGTGTCTGCTCATTTTCAGGGCCTAATGAGCCAGGTGCTGGAGGACACTGACAGTTTTGCAGCTGCTTATCTGGATAAATCACGGAGGTGGAGCTAACCATACACCCCCGGAAGTGTTCTTTTGCGCTACTTCAGGTATTGGACATGAGGTCATCTGGCCACTGCAGAAAAAAGCGGAGCCCACCCTTTATTAGCCATATTTCTTTTTCCCTGGGAGACTCGCTACTCCAGAGTGGTCAACAGTCAAGGGGGGGGGGGGGGGGGGGGGTAAAGGTTTGCCCGGGGGGGCGGGGAAAATGAACAATTTTTATGGGAGGGTAAAAAGTACGGTTTGGACAGTTACGGCAAAAATATTTTTGGT
>JAOYSI010008825.1:0-11289 GCA_025775065.1 Hiodon alosoides | reverse complement strand
CACACACACACACACACACACACACACACACACACACACACACACACACACACACACACACACACACACACGTGTCCTTCAGATTATAGTTAGGGGATCTACAAAACAATGTTCTGTGTGAACATTCCTGTTTAATCTGTTTCAGGCTTGTTGTTTAAAAAAGCTTCAAAACACCCCACAAAATTAGGAAAAAAAAGTTTCGAACTGTGCTGCAGCTATGATGAGTGAATCATGCTGAAAATATTAAAACGCTAGATACCAATAAAACTAAAGAAAAAAGTGATAATGGATTGCCAAACCGAGGTTTAAATGTAATGAATAAGCAAGAGAAATACCCCTTCAAGTGCACGTTCCAGAAAATCTTTTTTAAAGAGAGTGCTGTTAACACTAGTCATAACGTCATGTCTTCAAAGCAGGATGAGACAACCATTGCTAAAGCCAGCACTATGTCTGCTACCAACTTGAGCAATGTGCAACCACCTGTCTTCCTGTTTGTGCTTCCGGGCCAGGTTGCTGCCTGCTGCTCGTGCCCAAGCCATGGAAACATGAGTGACCAAGATAGATAGGAAAATCCTAAATTTGCTAATTGAAAGATAAGAGTCCGTGTTCTAAAAGGGTGCGTCTTCCGTGCAGCTTTTGGTTTAACCGGCCATGCATTCACTTGCACTCACATGTCTCCAATCTTGTAACCAGTCATTGAGCCGATTTAAATGGAGTAAAGTAGTCACTGTGCCATTTGTTATCATTGTGTTCTTCACACGGAACATGGACCAGAGAAAGCAAAGGAGAGAGTTGTCTGAGGAGATCAGAAAGAAAATAATAGACAAGCATGGTAAAGGTCCATGGAACTGTAACCAACCTCCCTGGGCGTGGCCACAAGAGGAAAATCAACCCCAGATTGAACAGAAGGATAGTGTGAATAGCAGAAAAATAATGAAAATGAAGGTACGTCAGTTTCTGATGGCACCATCCCTCACTTTTTGAGCAAAAGTGGCCTCCATGGAAGAAGAACATAAAAAGACAGACTGGAATTTGCTAAAATGCATATTGACAAGCCACAATCCTTCTGGGAGACTGTCCTTTGGACAGATGAGTCAAAACTGGAGCTTTTTGACAAGTCACATCAGTTCTATATTCGCCGACGAAAACATGAAACTTTCAAAGAAATGAACACCATACCTACAATGAAACATGGAGGAGGCTCGGTTATGTTTTGGGGCTGTTTTGTTGCGCCTGGAACAGGTTGCCTTGAATCTGTGCAGGGCACAATGAAATCTCAAAACTATCAAGGCATTCTGAAGTTAAACATACTGCTAGTGTCAGAAAGCTCTGTTTCAGTTGCAGGTCATGGGTCCTCCAACAGGCAAACATGACCCAAAACGCAAAGCTAAAATCACCCAAGAATGGATAAGAACAAAACATTGGACTGTTCTGAAGTGGCCTTCTATGAGTTCTGATCTGAATCCTATCGAACATCTATGGAAAGAGCTGAAACTTTCAGTCTGGAGAAGGCACCCATCAAACCTGAGACAGCTCGAGCAGTTTGCTCAGGAAGAGTGGTCCAAACTGCCTGTTAGCAGGTTCAGAAGTCGCATTGAGAGCTACAGAAAACGATTCATTGCAAAGATTGCCTCTAAAGGTTGTTCAACAAAATATTAGGTTGAGGGTCCCATCATTTTTGTCCATGCTATTTTCATTTGTTTTATTATTTACACTATTATGTTGAAAAACAAAATCAAAAGCAAAGTCTGATTTCTATTAAATATGGAATAAATAATGGTGGATGCCCATTACTTTTGTCCGTTTCAAGTTATTTCAGAGGAAATGTGCATTCTTTGTTTTTGTGGAGACCATTCTTTACACCATTCTCTGGGCCTGAGTGCTGGCTGAGATCCATTTAACTAACAAAAAATCTGTTTAGGCTTTCTAGCCTAAACTTGGGCACGCCTATGACAGCACGTTAAGCCACACTACTCCAAAGGCAACAAAGATTTTACATATGCATAGTTACCAGGAGTCCATATTTGCACTTCGGTCTGGCTGAAAGTTTGTAATGGTTTCCTCACACAATCCCTAGGAATTTTTTTTGTGACACAGCATGTAATAGACCTTTCCCAGGCTGCTTTGGGCTGTACTACGTTGTGCTAACATTACAGAGGGACTGGAGGGGTCATAGCCTCTGTCAACAGTCCCATCCTTTTCAGAGCCACTGCAGGATGTTGCTCGGCAGATGACATTGAGAACGTTTTGCCCCCTGGGAATCTGTTTCTCTTTCCTGGTCGGAATCTGCCACACTGGCTATTCGAGTGCAACCAGCATGCAATGTTGGCATCACACACACTGTTTCCGCGCTTTCTCGGGTGATCCCGAAACACAGCCTGTGGCATGTTCAGCACAAAGCAGACCCCCATGACAGACATGTGCATATGTTTGGTTCTTCATATCCTCTCCCTTTCAGGACTACAAATGAACCACTTTAACTTAATTGTCATTCCCAGCTAGTCAGACCAAAATCATCGCCCTCACCTTGTTATCCCATCCCATCCTAGGTGTGCTAGTCTTTAGTTTCAGCCTTTTTACCTGCTATGTGAAATTATATTATGTTGCTATGTCAAGGAAGCATAGACTTTCCTATAACATTACCCTTCAAACCACAACTATAAAAGGGGCCATGGTTTCGGAAGGCACCCAGGGCTACAGTTTGCAACCCAATTTTTCAGTATATCTTAATGGGATTGGCTTGACTTCTGAGCTGCATTGACATGAACATATCTACTGAAATGGTAATAACATGGACAGAGTGTTGTTTTTGCCACAATTTCCCACTCCATCCGTACACCTTGCAGTTTTAGGTTTATATATTGCACCACATATTTGTTTCCTGTGATTGTCAGTCTGTGCCTTTAGTTTCTAGTACATATATATATATTTCCAAGTTGACCTGGAAATGTCCAGTAAATAAATTAAGGTTCTTAATTAGGTCTTCCCGTTGTGGTTCTTGGTGTTTAACAACCCTAGCCAGGCTGGAATACACAGCTGGACATTGGCCTACAGCACATTCCAACTGGATGCGTCACAACTCATTCCATCATTAGGTGCGATGGGTCAGGGCATCATGGGAAAACATCATGGGGGTGGACCACATGCCACCTGTCATCAGACCACGAGGGCTCTAGAAGTTACAGCTGTTCAGTCATGAGGGAACAAAAGCTTCTGTTGGCTGAAAGGAGCTGATAGCACAGTGGCATTCCAGGCTGACCAGCCATCTCTTGCACCACTTACAAAACAGCTCAAATTGAAGCCAGCTAAATGCATCATGCCACTAAAATGTTCCATGTGGATTTTCTGGACAGTAGGGGATAATGTTTGAGTACTTCATTGATCTCAGTTTATAGCCAATAATCTGTTTGTACATATTTATCCTGCACGGTTGGGTATGTGTGGGCATGTGTGGGACGTGTGTTTTTGGCTTTGGGGCAGACCGAAATTTCTTCTGCATATGTGTAGATTCTGATTAAGGATTAACTTAAATACTAAAGGAAATTTAAATTAAATATATATATTCTAGAAAGTAGAAGGACACAGTTTAAGTCTTTTGCATAAATTGAACAATTTTATCATTCCTGATAACTTCATTTAATATAATATGTTGACCAGGTTATGGGAGAGAATTAAGGGGGTTTGAGCCTACAAATGAGTTTTTGGGAACACAATTTGTTCCAGCTGAAAGGGCGGGTAGTAAAACACAGCATAATTTAGATTCTGAAAAAGCATTAAATTAACCTGAAGAAAATTCCAGAATAATTACAAGCTGGTGTCATAAGAAGGTTATGTTCTGAAAAACTGATGACTGCTCAATGCGAACATGAAAAACATTATTGACCTGTTAAGGATATATGGGAGTAAAATTAACTCTCCGCGTTTACATCTCAGCAGTTAACTAAATAATTATTACTATTTACTGTACTGACATAATACTTATCTAATCAACTAATGTATTTATATAACTGGACATTTTTTTGCAAGTAATTTGGCATTAAAGCGAAAACTACTCCGAGGCACCACCCTCTGCGACTATTAGAGATATGAACGACTGTTGAAATTGGAGATATGAACGACTGGTGAAATTCGTTCTCTCTTAACTGTTTCCTTTTGGGAACGCGAGTCGCGTGCAGCTCAGTAAGGTTGGGGAACGCGCTTATTTCACTGGTCGCAATAGATTGCTGAATTCGCTGTTAAGTGGCTGTGTTGCGCGTTAAATTCACCCGAAGCTTTTGAAAATGTTATCATTGTTATTGTTCACATACCTGCACACCAAAAAAATGTACTTCATCTGTGTTTCTTTAGCATAAGGACGCAGTTCGTCTCATTTAAGAACTGGGTACTCTGGATATCAGCAATTACTATAAGACAATGGCTCTACTGAAGGTAAAACGTCTTTCATCTACTTTTAAACAATGTATTGAACTCCCAATTCATTTGAAATCTTTGATATTTCTTCCGTATTGACAGCTATATAATTTTTTTTCCGTATGTGCTGAATTTGCGGATATCGTATATGCAACGATTAAAGGCTCTGCTATTTTTGGATGCAGTATTTTAGGATTTCTAAAATAATTTGGGTCATGGGTTTTAGAGTGGGTTTCGATATCACTATTTTTTGATACACTGTAATTGTTCCGTTACAATTAATAACATTGGATTACAATTTGTTTTTTTATGAGATGTTATAACTGGCAAATGAACATGCCAGTGTCAGTTTTGTATTAATTTAGATTTCTTGCAATTTTAACAGTGACATTTTTGCATCACACTGTTCTAATCGAATACTTCATGAATCGATTTTCAAGTTATATAAATGTCCTCGTATTTTGTGGGTAAGACAATAATGGTCAGTAACAACTATAATTTTTAACATTTTGCATTTTAGTCATCTAGCAGACGTTCTTATCAGAGCGACTTACAGTAGAAGACATAGATAGTTGACGCTGAGTTAAGTTATATCAGACACTAAGCAACCTTCTGCTTGTTGGTATATTTGTCAGCTACGCATTGAAAAGTTTGCTGCTTTTTTATTTCATGTAGGGCTAATTATTTTAATAAAACCGAAAAAGCCTCAAGCAGACGCAGCATTTGCCTCAAGTAAAGTTTGGGAAACTAATCATTGCGATTTATTGACAAATGCTAATATGTGTTCTGGACCGCACAAAGTGCACAAAGCGGTTCAAAATTGCAATTATGCCTAAGTATTTAAACTGTTATATAAGAGAGGTGAAATGTGTTACCGTTGTAAACACTGTTTTAATACATGTCTATCACACCATTTATTTTGACACGACACAGTATATTGTAACGGGGATGGAAAGCAGCGCCAATGGCGTTTAACCATCCCCGAGGGGGCTGCTGGGAAGCATGGCTCCCGAACTGTAAATTATGCAAATAGTGTGTTCAAAGTTTTGTGTTTCTATAATGTTGATGTGTAGAAGTTATGTTTAGTTAATTGTACCGTTAAGTGTTTTGTGGTTATGATTTAGTTCCCTCACCGCGGGCTGGTTTACTTGTTCGTGTGAGGGCTTTCTGCGTTTTCGTTTGAGTAGTTCAGTTCTTTCCACTGCCTGTTCTACCTTTGTTAAGGTGATTTTAAGCGGGTGTGCGAAATAAAGAGCAATAAAGAGGAACTTGCCCTCCAGACCTTCCTCCAGGGACTACTCCCGGAAGAGCTTTGCCGCCACGTGGGGCTCGTGGCTCCTTCTATCCTCGACCAAGCCCTGCAGCTAGCGTCTCACACCGAAAGTGTGTTCGGCTCCGCTAGGCCGTCACCCAAGCCAGCCCTTCCGTGTTGCCTGGCTGAGACGGCGGACGAGGACGTAGACGTGGCCTTCGCTGCAGATCCGGCTGACCGTATGCGGACTTGATCTGCCGACGGTGCGGGAGGAAGGGCCACGTAGCCCGAGTCTGCCGGGCGCCGCAGCCACGGCTAACGGACAAGCCGTCGGGAAAACTCCGACGGGAGGGCCTAGAGGAGGGACCGCCCCCCGTAGCCTCACTCCCTCCGACTCAGCCGTCGCTCCGGGTGGCCCTGTGGAGGGGGCCGGATCGTCTAAACGGCGTTTCGTATGTACCTCCCCTGCAAGATAGAGGGGCAGACATGTCGGGCCCTGATCGACTCTAAGTCTACTATCACTCTCCTCCGCCCCGGAGTTTTCGCCATTCCGGGGGCGACGTGGGAGGCCACCACACTCACTCTCAGGACCGTGACGGGGGAGAGGACACGGATGCAGGGGAGTAGGCAGATGTGCACCAGATCTCTAGTAAAAACATTACAAAAAGTACATTAATTCCAAGGGGCCAAACTTTTAATGAATCTGATATTCATGCCAATTTAAATATCCCACAAGTACATTATACATTTGCGAAATGAGGAGTTCATGTTTAAGTGTTATATTAAATATTTCAAGGGGTCATCAAATCATGTGACTTTGGATGCTTTGAGATCTTATTATTTTTATAAGCAGTTACCAAATGTAACACTTCAATCACTTCAGCAATTTAAAGTTTAAACAAGAGCAAATTTTGAAGTTGAGAAAATAATATATGTTGTGTATTTGTTCAAACCTAATGTATAGGGTCATTCTTTAAAGCTAATCATCTGGCATCCGTGTTTCTTATTATAGCAAAATGTTTCTTCTGAATTTGGAAATTTGGAAAGAGAAATGTACACGTTTATTACTGCGCAAGTACATCAAAATTCTCTATAGAATTGTAGCAAACGTTATATATAAATATGCATATCACTATTTGACAAATAAATAAAGCTTCATAAAAATAAAAAACAGCACTTACATAAGATATGTGCACACAAGTCAATCAGTGTTCCATATCAGTTTCATAATTCGTTCAGTTTTAATTGCCAACATATGAATGGAATCTCATTCGATACCCGCACCTCTCATATTGTGAATATTAATTTCACCTTTCCATTATTTTTTAATCATCTTTAGGCATTTATTTAATTCCAAATCATTATATACCCTGGGAAGAAGTTTTAAAAAGATGGTTGTTTAATTATCATTATTTGGATTTTCAATGGCTTCATATTGATAGATTAATTCAATTTTGAGGAAACTTAATGTTGTTGTTGGAATTAAGCTGCTAGCGAGAGGAGTTCCACGTCCTCCAAATGCACTTGCCTATGTCCGGCAGGGTGTCTAAAACTAATTGATCACCTGTATTGAATAATACATATATTGATATGTATATCATATTGATACCCTTCCATTAGTCAATAGTCAAGTTACCGGTCATCATTATGTACCATTAAATTATTTAATTGTTGAACATATGCCACTGTACACCTATAGCCATGTTGTGCCTTTTTACATTGTAATGCAGTTCTTGTGAGATTTAATTAATTTGCACCCTGATATGTCGAATTCAGCATAGGACCCTCAACAGTGTATACATGAACCCAACCAAAAGAAACTGTGTTTGTTCGTGTTTGTTCACTCAGCGAATATCTTTGAATTAGCTTGTTCAGCCTTTAGAGTTCATTTTGGGAGAACTACCAGAATACTTTTTGTGCCATTGCAGCACCCACACATTAATAATAGAACAAACACGGAGCAGACCTTCATTATTTAACAGGATGCAACCATGCAAGAATTAACCGTAGTTACACTTTATGTTACACATAAGTTATCTTTATGTATACATTTTCAGGGTTAGGATGTTTTGTTTTGTTTTTAGAAGGATAAGCAACTTATAAAAAATTAAAATGGCTTTGGTAGAAAATTTAATAAAGATGACTTTCTGGGTGTTGCTTAATATTTGACTGAAATTTAAGGGCAGAAACATGATGACATACAGGATGAGGGGTTTACGTTGTTTAAGGGATATATGCTATCTGTTGGTAGGTGGATGTCATGATGTGAATAGAACACTAAAGAAAATGTATGTAAATGTTATTTACTAATTTTTTTATGCTTCAGTCAAACTAAATCTATTGCTATTTTTTATTTTTTATTTTTTATTAGGTGCCAAATTCGTCAAGTTTTGGTTTTCTAAATGCCAGTAAAAAGAGAGAATAGGAAGCACAATGGGAAACTATTGTATGACTTTAATGTCAGGTATAAATTTAGGCTGGACGCACAAGTTTTCATTTTCTCATTGATCATTCACGATTTAACTGAAAAATGATTTTGTTGATCTAGAGAAAATTGTTAGGGTGATAAGAGTGATCGGAACATATTTATTGATGAGCTCATGTTGAAAAAGGCAGGCACCCTTCCTGGGCTCTCGACTGGCTCAGTCCCTAAATGCGCTCACCCAAGTGGCTGAGTCGCTAAATGTCGTCACCCAAGTGACTGAGTCCCTAAAGGCGTTCACCCAAGTTGGCTCAGAGGGGCCAGAGCATGGGCTTGCTGATGGGGCCGACACAGAGGGGCCAGTGCTTTACCCAAATAACTTAACCCTGAGTTAGCGTTAGGGTGAGGGTTAGCTTCTAGGGTGAGTTATAGCTTCCAGATCAATGTAATTTCTAAGTTAATTAAACTTGTTAATACACTTACAGTGCCTTTTTCTGCCATACTGCCATTTCATGTTTTTGTTAAACTATTTTAACATCAATATCTATGTAAACTTATGTAAAAGGGCTTATTCAGGCCAGACCAATTCTTAGGGGTCAAGGTTCGTACTGTTGTATTTTCTTTTACAACAACGGAGCTGGCCGTTCCCTGTGATTGGCTGGCATACTGTAACTGTGTCAGATGACAGGTATTTTACAATGTTTTCAGAGCGCTGGCCGTGATATGTGGCTCTGAGGCATGGACGGGGTCCCCCCCTGCGCCCCTCGGGCCGGTCCAGTACGGTGACCAAACACCCCTGAAAGGATCCAGCCACCGCCTCAGGCGCTGGTCACCGCCATGTGGTACACCCCCACCACTTTCCTCTTCACCGCCACCGCTCTGTGCAGAACTACGGTAAGACCAGTGAAAATAGCAAGTGGTTTAAAAATTCAAATCAATTTTCTCTTTTTAAATGTTATTTTGGTCTCATGGCCAGTTCAAGGGATATTTTCAGACATGTGTGCACTATAGTATGGAGTGCTAAATTAATGGCATCATTAACATGCTTTATGATTTTCTTTCAAAGTGCTACACAGTGAATCTTCAGTGTAGAGACAGATTTGAGTTACTGTTTGTCTGTGGCCGATTGTGCATGTCACACTGACGGTCACCAGTCCCGCACAGTCAGGATGGTAGCCTATTTTAAAATGTAGTGAGTCATCCCTCATCACTCACATTCTTTAACCTTTACCTGCAGTTTGTGTCAGGGAAGACAATGAAAGACACCCTGGAAGAGTGGGAAAGCTACAGGAAGGAGTGTCTGCACAGGATGAGCACTGACCCCACCCCCTCAGGTAACAGGTAGAAACCGGGCTCTACGCCATCTTCATCTGTAGGACGGTTAAGGAGAAAGTCTGAATTAACATTCAAGTGCGCTGTAGTATTTAAAAGTTTCTACCCTTTGTATCCCAGCCTGGATGGGTCCAGTGCGCTGTTATACTTAAAAGTATGGCCTTTGCAAGCAAAATTCTTGACCAATCAGGGCATCATGTCAGATTTAGAGCCTTTATCCTTTTTTGTTATGTAATTTTAACAAATTACTTCTACATATTTCAATATTCCTGTCACTGTTCAACTTCACCTCTTCTTTTTTCAATCAACAAATTAATCAATTAACATTCCACTAACTCACGTGCACTGTTTCGTTCATTCTTTGTTTTCATTCGCCCTGCACCTCCCAACTTGATTTCCGTTTCCTTACAACCCTGTCACAAAGGTTTTGTGGGGATTCATTGTTCTTGTTTTTGTGTACCTGGTTCCATGTGTTATTAAAGATTATGTTTAGTTTGGACTACAACTAAATCTCCTTGCTGTGCCCCGAAAGTTACGTGATTTACAAGTATCATTGTATAATAATTGCGGCTATGAGGGTATTTCCTGTGACGGTTAAATTTGATGGGGAAAATGAAAAAACAGCAAACACGGTTATGTTTAAAGACTGAAAACACAGTTTTTGAACTGGGCTTTTGTAAAGTGATCTATCAAAAAACGTAGTCTGTGTGTGCATTTGAAGGGCATTCGGAGGAACAGCTCGGTAGTACAGTGCGTTTTGCTTTTCTACATGATGGTCAATTTTCAGAAACCTCTGAAGTGTGCTAACAAAACTTCCGGTTTCCAGGCTTGTTCTGCAGCCGCATGTTCGACAGGTACGCCTGCTGGACGGACGGCATGCCCAACACCACTGTGAAAGTGCCCTGCCCGTGGTACCTCCCCTGGCATGACCAAGGTAGCTGTGGCTTCTTCAGCCACAGTACTGGCTGTCGTTAGGGTCGGAGATGAGTGTGCGATGAATGCTGTAATGTGACCGAGCATTGCTGAGTGTGTTATTCTTGGCTGTCACACCCTTCCATGTCTCTACAGTGCGGAAGGGCTTTGTTTTTCGGGAGTGCGGCGCAGATGGTCAGTGGATAACCAACAAGACAAGCCTCACCTGGCGGGACCACTCCCAGTGCCAAACAGATGACAGTCAGCAGACCGCACAGGTATTCTGCATAAACATAAAATTAACATACATCAATTGGCTATCTCTGGAAGGCAGCAGAGAGACGTAATTTATCTTTCTAATGGTTGTTTACTCAAAGTCAATTTGAACAGATCCTGCGTGGCTTAGATTGTAACGATCGATTACGACCATTTTAAGTATAGAATTAAAAGGTTTACCATTAGCTAAACTAACTGCTGGAACAGAAAAAGGGCCTTCCCCAAACTGTTTCCACAGAGTTGGAAGCATAGAATTTTCCAAAATGTCTTGGTAAGCTGAGGCATTAACATTTCCCTTCAGTGAAACTAAGGGGCCTAGGCCAACCCCAGAAAAACAACCCCATAGCATTATCCGTCCTCCACCAAACTTTACAGTTATCACAATGCGGTCAGGCAGGAAACGGTCTCCTGGCATTCGCTTAACCCAGACTCGTCCATCAGACTGCCAGATAGAGAAGCGTGATTCGTCATTCCACAGGACACGTTTCCACTGCTCCAGAGTCCAGTGGCGGCTTGCTTTACACCACCATCCAACACTTGGCATTGTGCTTGGTGATGTAAGGCTTGGATACAGCTGCTCGATCATGGAAACCCATGCCACGAAGCTTCCGGCACACAGTTTTTGTGCTGATGTTAATGCCAGAGGAGGTTTGGAACTCTGCAGTTATTGAGTCAGCAGAGCGTT
>JAOYSI010008823.1:0-11293 GCA_025775065.1 Hiodon alosoides | reverse complement strand
AATTTGCCATTCAGCCATCCCCCGGGCATCTACACTGGCGTAGACACAAGTGTTAAAGTGTGGTGAAGCGTTAAACGGTAGAATCGGAAATAAATCAAATTAAAATATTCAAATAATCAATAGTATTTGTTAAACACTTATTTATTTATTTAAAATTCCCAAAAGCAGTTTCAATCACTAACCCCTACCCCTCACCCAGCCCGAAGTAGACTTGTTATTCATACAATATGTGATTCATATTGTACTTAAGTAAATATTTGGAGTGTTTAAGGATATTCCAATAATGAAACGGCAGACTAGGTTAATGCACCACTTGAAGAGATGCATGATCACTCTATTATGTCTACTTCAAATATTTGGATTCTATCTAATTCTAAAGCAAATGCACTCATGCTGATGTCCCCACTACGCTTCTCTCTCTTTCCAAAACACCAATACCTAATCTTTAGCTAGTTCTGTTCATAGCATTTCAGGTTAGAGTGTCAATTTTGTTACTGGCGTGGGTTAGCAGATGAGAATCTGGGGAAAAACATGGTCTATTATGCAGTGACTGACCTCATTAGTCCTTTGCACCTGTAGTTGGTGACAGGATCTGCTATTAGCTGTAGGATATAATGAGATATGATCAGAGTTCCATACCTGTGGAGAAGGTTATGAAGGTAACCCCATAACATTAAAAATGCACTCTTTTTTATCCGTTCTTACTACAGTGAAATACATATATCGAGCATGTAGGAGCAGCTAACCCTTTATTGACAGCATTTCCATTGGGACCTACAATGTCAGCAGTCTGAGGTTTGTTAACAACCCAATGGTACCTTGGAACTGTGAGGGAGGGAGATTCACCGCATTTCAGGAAGTAGGCATGTTCAGGCAGGTCCAGGCCATGCTGTGGGCACAGGGATTTACAGAGGGGCAAGCAGGTGGATTTTCTCATGGGGCGCTAGAAGGAAAGGCTATGTTAAAACCTGTGATTGGCCTTGGAAAGGCAAGCTTCAG
Source organism: Hiodon alosoides (assembly GCA_025775065.1). Classification (NCBI taxonomy): domain Eukaryota; kingdom Metazoa; phylum Chordata; class Actinopteri; order Hiodontiformes; family Hiodontidae; genus Hiodon; species Hiodon alosoides. The sequence goes on along the minus strand of JAOYSI010008823.1, from coordinate 10,294 downwards.
TTGCCGCCATGCAGACTGAGGTAAAAAAGCAGCACTTCATCAGATTCATTGCCAGTTTATGCTGCGACAGTAGGGAGGCAACCTGGAGGTGTTTAAACTATGCTTACTGAAGGTGTTCTCTCAGGTGGTCTCCAGCTTTAGCTCCCACAAAACCTTTTCACCAGCCGTTGTACGCTGGTAGCAACTTCTGGGTCCGGGGGCCTGCACGGAAACACCACACTCTAGCCTCTCCCTTTACACATGGCATCTGTGCATTCGTGCATTAGACTATGCAGGACCCGACCCCTCATGCTACCCATGGACTTCAGATTCCTTGATGTGGTAATGGATTTCCTTGGTGGGGTAAGCATTTCTAACAAGGGTTTGACAATTGTCTGTGATGATGATGTCAGAACAAAAAAGTGCCCGTTATCCAATGTGCTATGTTTGGATGCTGTTTTCAAAGGGCTTCATTGAGGGGGGCCGTGCTTTCCCCTTAGCCAGGCGGTGGGAGTGGGGAAGGCATTTTCTTTGTATCTTAGGATTGAAGCACATCATTCGTCGGAGGGAGACACCAAGCGGCCCTCCGGTAATATTCCTTGCATTAAACCTGACATGATATGTTTCAAAACTGTAACAAACTCAGTAATAACACTCAGTGTTGATTGTGCTATTCATAGGCAAGTCAGGTGTTTATAGTTTTTTTTAATATTAGGAGCCCTGCCCCAAAACGTAAGGCACCCATTCTCAATTAAATCTGGGTGATTAACACAGTGAACAGTGAGGAGCCCCCTCTACTGGAAAATGGCAGTTGTTCTGAATTGTTGTACCTTTCTTTCCCTCAGGCCTCTCCAAAACATAAACAAAATGCATTCTTTAAATAGGAACACTTGGATTTTTGCCATTTGATGACGGGCTGGGGATTGCTTAAAAGGAAGGTATTTTATTATTTGTCAAAACAATCTGATTAGCATTTGTCCATGTGAGATGTTTCACTAATTTTCTATTTAAGAATAGTCTCAGTATAACCAGACACCTGCTCTTCGGACAGAAAAGTATAACGCAGGAAAAATAATCAAAGCCATATTCTGATTATGTCCAGTGTTGCAAAGTTAGGAACTTGCTGAAGTTATCCAAAGCCAGTTTCCATTGAGTTTAATTAAAAATTATAATTTATTAAAAACAGCCAAAATAATCCCAAAGATAAAGGTTTTTCCTTTAATTGTGAGCATTAATTTTTAGAGGTGTGGCCTTTTATCTGTTTTGGCACCACAATGTGTGTCTTTTGTGTAAAATGCAAGGAGTTTCTTTTCCTTCTCTTCCTGTTCAGCTTTATTCCATATTTTATTTTTGGATGAAGTGATGACAGAGTTACAGAACGTGGCTTCCTTGTTTGTATGGCTCCAGATGCTAAGATGGATAAGATTTTATTTTAAAAGAAAAAAGTATATGGTAGAGTAAAACTTTACAAACAAGTGTCTCCTGTAGGTCCAGTTCTTTGCTTAGCTGACACATTATTAAGATGGCCTGTCTGATTGATTTAGGCGATTATGTTAGGTTATATTACCTTCCCCACATTTGGTTTTCTTTCTTACCATTGTGACATTAGAGGTCAATAAAATGTGTCTGAATGAAAAAAAATTCTTCCTCCTCCATGAGATTTTATACTGTGAGAAATTCACAATTTTTCCTCAGGAGAACCTACCCATGAATCCATGTGGTTTCATATTGTGGAAAATTCACAACTCTTCCTCAGGATAACCTATGCACAAATCCATGTGATTTTACATGGTGAGAAACGTATGAACAAACAAAGTGTTTCGTTTGGAATGAGGCTTGTGGAAAGATTTTTGTTGTAGATTGAAATGTCTTAAGCCCTCTTAATTATTTGCCTCAGAGAGCTGACACGAGGCATTCTGCTGAGGGCATTACATGACCAATACTGCTCATTCCTCAATTGGAAAATAATAAAAAAAGCTTGTTTCACATGCCCGTACACACAGCAATTTAAATTCAACATTGCACTAATTGGCCGCTTCTGTCTTTCAGTCCCCAGGATCCGACCCTTCAATATGCCTCTTATACCTTTCTGTTGACTCAATTTTATGAATGTTTAAGGGCTGAGCAAATCAAGTAGCATGAACTATGACAGTCTCTGACACTGACTGTGTAGTGCGCCGGCCCACACATGCTGTGCAGCATAATGATTACATGATAATCTTGTGGTATTACTATAAAACGACTTCAGATAAATGAATGATAAACCATGGGTTATGCCTCTTTTATTGCCGGGTTGATAAGGCGGCTAATAAGTGTCCAAGTAAATGTCATTACATAATTTACGAACTAGACTTTGATGCATATTCCCTCAGAGTCCCTACGCCTGGTTTCACTCAGAGTGACAGTAAAGCCGAGGCATAATGTAAAGAAGTATTTATTTTAAGCGATTAGCGGCCAATTACAACACGGAATAGCGACAGCGAGAGAATTTAACTAGCCGTTCAAACACATGCAGCCATTATTCATAGTTTATCGAACATTTAAACAACGGTAATAAATCATGACCAGAAAATGGGATTTGCGTCAAAATCAGTGAATTCTGTAATAGGAAGATCTATCTGCATAAGACAGTGGGCCAACATGGAACATTAAATCAGTAATAATAAGAGTAATATATTTCACAATTACCTACTAGTCAGAAAGAGGTGGGCAAAATATCAGAACAGGAAACTGAATTATTTAACAATTAGCTGCAATTTTTAATTTCTAGTGCAGAGTTGATTAAAATGTAATCTTAGCTTATTTGCAGCACTCGAAGCAACCACTCAGTTAGAAGGTGAAGCCATGCTCTTACGTTATATCAGGATTATGTTGTTTGTAATGGCTTAAGAGGTGACTGGATCAAGGATTGTTCTAATCTGTGAATGCCTTGAAATATAACATGGCTGAATAGCTTTATAAACTGGTGCCTTTACAAAGGTTATTAAATGAGCGACATTATTGGTTTATTGTTTTAGAATGTTCTTACAAAAAGGCCTGATAATGTTTATCTTTAACATTCAAGCTAATTAGTTTTTATGCCTAAAGAACATTTGTCAATTCCTGCAAATTTGAGAGAAGTAAGTTACGCTTTCAAACCCATACAAAATTCAGACAACAGTCTGGAACCTGCAGGTATATGTGACAGCCATGGAGTGTTGGGTTTCCCTGATGGGCAAAATAAAATCATATATGGTTCCTTGTTTGATTTTAGTCCTGGAACGGGGTGACTACTGGAGGGCTGAAAAAAACTATAATTCTCCATAGTGAACAACATCAGTCGCCAATAGAATAAAACGTTGTTGACTGTGACCAGTTGTCCAGAGCAGTGTTATACCATGGACAGCAGCCCACGATTCCAGGTTGGGAGGCAGGGTGTTGGTGGGGTCTCTCTGGGCACTCAGTTGAAAAGCTCCTATCAGCTTCCAAGGAGCATGTAGGTCCTGAACGATCTCTACCACCATTCATCACGGATTGAACAATCTCTACCACCATTCATCATGGATTGCCAGTTTTGGAACCAGTAGAGGGGGCTAGCAGTACATTCAGGGAAGGTGGTCTCCAGGCACCTCACCATGCCACAAGGGAAAAATAACAACAACAGCATCACACTTACACACATCTTGTGCATTTCCATTATTAATATCCCTATTCAGAGGGAGGTTTGCCCATTGGCAGTGGCAGAGTTTCACCTCCTCCATAAGAATTATTGGTTGTTACATATGAACTGCATTCCTGTAGTCAAAATTTAAATGTTATATTAGATGATTGTGATGGTCAGGGCAAAATATTTATGGTTTATTTACTTAGCAAATTTAATGGATATTCCATCGTGTTAATGCAAGCACAAATCATGTACTCAAGCTTGCAGACAGGACACTTTTTCCCAAAAAAATTCTTAATAGGGTTCATACTTGATAGGACACAGGGATTAAAACACACCCAACAATTACTACAATTCAGATTAACTACCTTGCTCAAGGATACAACAGCTGGGGTGGGACTAGAACCAACAAGCTTTCAGTGATAAGCCTGTCACCTTAACCACTACACCAAACAGAATTTCCTACACGACAGCTTGGTTTTGGGTATACAGGGTTAATTTATGCTTTGGCTTCTGAAATGGCTCCACACTCGATTCACACAACCTATTTTTGTAAGGTTTTTTTTAATATATATATTGTATTTCGGGCTAGACACATTGTGATGATTCCATTCTTCAGCAAGCTTTGATCTTACTTTCAAATTTTCCTCCCGAGCCATTCTTTCTCACTACGTGCTGTGGTACATTTCACCAGCTTCCTCCTTCAAGCCAGGAAACAAACAGCCCATTCTCAATAAAGACCACTCTTGATGATTGACACTACCGTGGAAACATGTGGGTTTAACTTCCTGAGATTTTATTATAGCTACACCCATCTCACCTGATGTTCTGGGGCCAAATACTCTACCTAACGCTTTTGGACAGCTCTATGACTTTTGTGTGTAAACTTCTTGTAACAACACAAGCAGATTTACAGTTTCAGAAGCAAAACTTCCGTTTGTGTTCAGGAATTAATTTAAATAAAATAAGGAAATAAAAATGTATCATTTCAATTTGTGCATGAAGTTCATCATCATGGTTTTCTAAAAATAACTAATTTAATAATTAATTTGGGAAATGTGATTTTTCTTGGTTTATTTCTGCTTTAATTCTTTCCTTGAAATAGTTTTAAAGTAAATTTAATTGTTAAATTATGATTTTTTTAAAATTGTATGAGTAAATAAAATGCCATTTATTTTAACATGTCAATTTTGATTATAAACCTTGATTATAAAGAGTTTTAAAAGAGATTTTTTTTTAAGTAGCACTCCAGGCATTAAAAGTAAACAACATAATTATGAGCAGATAATTGAAGTAAAATGTTTGCGTTTCAATTGCAGTGATCATTGTTTTATTTTCTGTTCTTTTGTTTGCTAAACCAGTGATGCAAAAATAAATAAAAATATCAATCTTGCTTTTGAGTAAAATGCCACATTGTATCTGAATGCTTCATCTCTCTTATTTTACAGCTGGAGAGAGAATTCAACCAGGATTATTCATGACAAAAAATGATTTTGTTTGTGATTTTAATATCTGTGTAATAAATACAACATGACCGTGTCCAAATGCGGACAAACCAGGGGACCTGATGGTTATACTTGGAATGGAGTAAAATAGGAATGTAAGGTAGTGCTGCAATGACCACTTTTTTCAATACTTTCCACTTTTTTTCTCAAGTTCAGCTGTTTTATATAGTCAAACAAAAAATGTCACTACATTACATTAGCTGTGCCCTTAGCATTCTGCTACAGTCTTAGTCTATGAAGAATATAAAACAGATATAACACAACCAGCTAATTAGGTGCAGAGTAATGTATTTTAAAATGATATTTATAACCTTCCAACAATTATTCTGTAATTTATGTAGATGTCAAAATATTATTGCAGTATTAGTTTAAGTTTCCAATCTTAAGAATATGTTCAATATGTAAATTACTATCACACTTTTTTTTTAAAATTTGCATGCAATTCTATACGTGACATAATTTTTGACTTAATGATATCCCGGTTTTTAACTACGTCTCTGATAATTATGTTAAATGAGGAGTAAAATTAAACAATATTGAAATAATTGCATTTGACTAATTTTATGCCCAGAGTATATTAATCAAGCTCTGTAAAACACAGATAAAGATAATAAGAAATGAGAGATAGTATGTCGAAAAAACTTCACAGTTGCTGTCAATCTTCTGCATGAAGTGCATTGCATTTACTGTATCTGTGAGGCAAGATGAAAGATGACCAGTGTACACAAGCTATTTTTTCTAACAGTCACCCTATTTGCAATTTTCAAAAACTATTATTTTATATGATTACAACATGGATTATTTTTCCCTGAGATTGGAGGCTGGATTGAAACTGCTGACCCCTGTTGTATAAAATCATTCAAATAATACATTAGACCTGTTTTACTTAAAAATAAACCAAAACAGAATCACATTTTTTGACAGGTTTTACACTTGAGTAAAACTTTAAGTGGATATAGAAAAACCTGAACATAGCTGTCAGTAAATAAACCTTTACAATAAAATTTAAACTATCATGAAAAGTTTCTAATGTTGCGCATACATAAGGGGTTTCTGTATTTGATGCTGGTTTGTTTAAGTTTACACTGAACAGCTGCAGTACACTCAACTTCTCTATTGACTGCACAATTTGACCAACACTGGGCGCTATTCATAATAATGGATAGTCTTTATTTTACATCACATTATTTGTATCTGGTAAAACAAAGTTCAACAGACAAAGTTCAAAATCCTGGCAAAAAAGCTGGTTTGTTAGATTAAATTGAATCTTCAAATACTTAAACGTGTTTCTTGCTTGATTAAATTAATGCTTGCAGAAAACTTTGTAAATGTTGTTCAGACATATCTTTATAATACTGGTTTAATATCCAACGGACATGCATATTAATGTTATCAATCATATTCTCCTGTTGGTACCTAACGCCTTCACCGTCACTTAAATACCTTGAGACTACCTTGTAGTCATACTGTATGAGCTTAATTTAAAACCTCATTACTTCATAATAATTGAAAATTAAATAATTATGCTCCGTTTATACAGAGAGGGCATTCAAAACTTAATTCAAAACTACCTCTCCTGGACAAAAAAAAAGAAAAAAAAAAAAAGATTTTTACACACAATGCTGTGATCTTTGAATATTCAACTAAAATACTAAATGTTTGACAATGACTAGTTGGAACTATTTATTTCATTTCATTCAGCTTTTTCATTCGTTTTTTGTGAATAAATGAATTCTATAAGGAACAAAATACCATATCTACCAGCATAAACAGCCAAATGCTTTTTTGAAACACTTAACTGAAATGTAATCGGCTGACGTGGGCTGATTCAGGTTATATAAACTTATTCCCAAAACACTGAGCTGACCAGGGCCAGCTAATTCCTAATGTCTTGCACATGAATGATTTGCAGTATTTTTGGGATGATATTGACCTAAAAATATCCATGAAGAATTTTGGATGCACCTCTAAAATGAAATAGAAAATGACATCGGAAACAAACTAAAGAGGTATTTAGTTATCGTTTGTGTTAAAATGAGATCAGGGCATCATCCAACAATGACCACCAGAATGAACCAGATTGGCCTCTTCGATGATGCTGGGGATGAATATCAAGTGCAAAAAAACAAGTGGGTTTAAACTCAATCTGCATTATACATTAAACTTCAGCTTACAGTACATTTGTTGAATTTATGGTTTACCAATTTGAAAATTCTGAATTATTTTGGATAAGAAGCCACCCAATTAGAATAAATAAATAATTAGGCTGTCTTAATAGACATGGCCGCACGAAGGAGGCATGCATTATTTATCAGCCAGAATTTTCAAGCAGATGAGTCACGACAATATCATTCTGAATATGGACTCCAATGGTTTGTATTAAGCGTACTATTCACTTTTGGAAGTTCAGTGCTCAAATATTGATGTTTAGATATACTGTGGTGTTGCGAGGGGACCCATCTGTGACAGACCGTACATTAGAGGGGCAAGGATAGCTCACTGGGAAACACACCACTTATATGCACAAGACGACAGCATGGATTACGCACAGCTGGAGTCTATTGGTCATTAGGCTCAAAATTAAATAAACCAATAGGCCAATTATTGCGGACCACTTCTTTGGAAAACATGGTTAGCGAGTGGAGTACTTTGTGTGGAGTGGAGTACTATCTGTGCACCCACCTTAGTTTTAGCAGTTCTCTGACAGATAACTGACTTAGAAACAGATGAAAGAGACTGGTTTAAGGAATACATGCAACAGTAAGGCAACACATTGACTGTGAGATCATGTTTTCACTGTCATTAGATTAGAGAAAACGTTTAAAAATTTTTTTAAAATTGTATTTATTTTTGTTTTGATAAAAAAAAACATATGCACCTGCTGTCTTAAGAAATTTCCATCTCTCTGTTGTTGTGTTATTGCTCACACTACAATTATCTCTCCTCTTAACATCAGAAAAAAAAAACAAAAAAAAAAACTGTTTTTATAAAATGTTTATCATTATTCTCCTTCAAAATACTACAATGCTTTGTTTCAGAAACATATTACTCTTTGAATATAAAGATATACTTAATTTTATGCCTAGAAATGTTATTAGTTTAATTTGGTAGGTAATTGACGATTGAACATAACTTTTTGAAGTTATGTCCAATAACTAGATTACATACTTGATTTATGATGATAATCTGTGTCATAAAATACATTTACGACTGTGGTGAATAGAATAGTGATCTTTATTTATTTTGCAAATACCTGTATCATGGTTTAATGCAGTACAGATTAGCAAAATTATTACTACTACAGACAAAAGGTTACTGCCTAGATACCCAACCTTACACTAGCATGTCTTACATGTCTTGTCATTAACAAAGACTACTTTAGAGCTGTCCTCCTGGCAAATATGTTATCCTTGAAGGTATACAATAAACAATCCCATACAGTGTGTTACATTGCCCCCTCTGGGTGTTTCTGGACATTTGGTTGCACCTCTCACGTCTATTCTCTCTAGAGAGCGCATTAGGACTGACCTTTAACCTAAACAAAATCCCTGGTTCAAATTGTATAATAAAACACAACGGATATTTAACTGGAATACTTAGCATATCGTGGAGCACTGCTGTGAATATTATCACATATTTTCTGCTCAATCAGGTCCTGATGCTGAACTTGCTCCCCAGAGATATTGCAGTCCTCAGTTAGCCAGGCTAGCATGACACCACCGAGCCCAAACAGCCTATATAACAGAACTAGATAAATGGAGATTAGGGAGCAAGTATATACATGTAAAGTTCCCCATTCCAGAGGCACACTTGGGAGAGTTATAATGTGTCAGCAGCTTCCCACTGGAGGATGCAGCTTTACAGGGGGCAGAAAGTGTCACAAAATACAGAGGGTTTTTTGGAGTGAATAAGTGGATTAGATCAAGTGCATTAATATATGCCCATAGAGAGAGAGAGGCACTGGCAGCTTCAAAAGCCACATAGACACAGTTCTTAGGACTTTTAGATGTTGAATATTCACACCATTTATGTAAAACTGAAATTTACTACTATTTCTTGCGGTTCTACCCATGCATTTTACCATTAATATCATGAGATATTCATGAAAGCAAACAATGCACACAAAAGGTGGTAACGTAGAACACACTTTCGACCAAAGTACATCACAAAGTGAAAATATTTAGTGATCACTGAAGCATTTCCTATGGCATGAGCAAGTCAAGGACATGTAGACACAAAATAAAATTGTTTAAGTTTAAGCAACAATTATTAATTCCTGGGTTTATACGTGTAGCATACAACAGCCTTGCACACATTGTAGATTTGCTCTAAGAATTGATGATGTACCTCCACAAAAATATTCTTGCGCACAGGGGTGGGTACTTTTCATTCAACTGAATATATCCTTTGCAGTCTATTAAGGAAAATATTCCATTAAAAACTCATTAACTTGAACAAAACTTATATAGTATTCAGACAGGAATATGGAACAAACTTACAAATAAAATAAAGGAAAGAAAAGAAAACTTAATAAACTGATTTGCCTGTTTTACTCGTGGCATTCAGAAGGGTATGACAAATCGGTATGGAAACGCCAGTGGAATAATTGTATTAGTCAATTCTCAGTTGGGAAAACATGAAGACATGCCCTGCCAAATTATAGGCCAGTGTAGGTATCTATCTTTCTAACACCATCAAAAGAGGCACCAGGTAATTGTGTTTTACAGTTTGCTCCATCGACCATTCATCACTTGATTAAACTAGACGAAACCAAACAGCTGTATGATGGTTCAGAGTTAATCTGCAACACCTTCCCACTGATGGATACTTAAATGGCAAATTCTTCTGAACTGTAACCTTGTGCCTTATGGCTCTTGATTCAACATTTCCCCGTAGATAGTCTGTCTTCAGAGACTTCAGAACTTCAGAGAAAAAGTTTTAGAGAGCGGCTGTGACTGAATGGTTAAACCATAAGTGTTTAGAACATTAATTTCATAATTTAATTAACCTGAATAATAGCCTTTTTGTGCATACTCCAAATAAATAAATAAAAAAGTGCATTAATGAAATAACTAAGCAAAGTAAGTAACGCTGCTGTTTCTGATATTTCTACTGAAATTATAAAACAAGACCATAATGGTTAATATTTTAGATATCAAGCTTATAT
>JAOYSI010008822.1:0-10836 GCA_025775065.1 Hiodon alosoides | reverse complement strand
CTGCCCAAACACGCCGTATACTGCTCAAACACGCCGTATACTGCCCAAACACGCCGTATACTGCCCAAACACGCCGTATACTGCTCAAACACGCCGTATACTGCCCAAACACGCCGTATACTGCCCAAACACGCCGTTTACTGCTCATAAACATCTCTCAGAAAGAAGGCACCACACAATACGGACAGCTGTAATGACTCCGCTGATTAATTCTGACCGATCGAACGGCACAAGTGCATGCTGGGGGAGGAAAAAAAAAAAACTCAGACTCCATCGAACATCACTGGCCTCAGTGGTGCGTCAGTCAGAGCCACTGAGAGGCGTAAACGGAACGCGCGTCAAATCTCCAGAGGAATCCCGAGGGAGGGGTGGCGTAAAACGGCGCAGCTCGGTCACGCCCGCCGCCTGCGCGCGTTTACCCGAGGCTTCACCTTCAGTCGCCGGCCGATTGGCGCCTGTCGTGGAGGGGGCGGAGCCTGGACGCTAATCGGCCATCATCCCGGAGCGGACCGAGTCGCACCGTGACTCCGCGGCAACGTTAGCCCCTGCGACCCACAATGCACTGGGCCTCCTCACAAAAGAGAAAGCCCGTTGAGTTTCTGCCCCGGAAACCACGGAGCACACGGAGGAGGGTTGACCTTTCGGAGCCTGGAGACGCCCACTCTTCTTCAGACCGCTTTTGACATTTGCGATTCGCCGCCGGCGTTTCCGCCAGGGGCAAACTCTCCCCCTCGTGATGACATCGCGCAAAAGCCGGCCAGTAATAAGGCATTAAGATGCAGCTTGTCAACCGGTTCGAGGGGCTTAATGTGGGAAAGCCTTTCAGTCGGACTAAAACATTCACCAAATTCACGTTTGGTTGGAAAGTTGACTACCACCTGAATGTAGCAGACGTACAGTTTGGTTAAGACTCCATCACTCCGTAGCAGACTGAAGAGAAGGAAACACCTGCTACAGAGATGATTCAACGTTTGTCTGGTATCAGATATCTTCACATCACAAAAGACAATGGAACCACTGCTCGCAGCTGCCAGGGAATTTCCCCGCCGGTGGGATTGGATTTCACCGTACGCAAGAATTCAAGAATACATGGAACTCCTAATTAAGTTGCAATTCAGGGTGATTTAAACCAGACCGCATTCTAGATATACACAGCGAATTATGGCCCACCACGTAAAATGCAGTGAAATAACTAAACTACCTAACTTGGTTCAGGCCTTGTCGGTCAGAAGGGGGGATAGATTAACAGATTAACTGTGGGAACGCCTACGGATCGCCACTTTAAAAGAGCGAGAGGAATTCCGCGTGGCCCGAGATCCGCCGCCGAAACAGGCCCTGGTTCTCCACTCTTATCACTGTTTATCACGCCGAGACTCTCTCCCCTTAATCAAAAAGCAATTCATCAGCTCGTTCAAGAAGATTCACATTTCCGTTTCAGCCCGGGCGAGATAAAATGAAGAAGCACGAAATGAAATTAGGCGTCGCCGCTCGCTTTAATAAAATGACAGAGCCTGTCGCTTTTCATTCCCTCCGAGGTCATATCATGTACGTCTGTCAGTTCCCATTTATTATTCATGAAATATCGCTTTCATTTTGGCTTCAGACAACGGTTCTATCCACCTTTGACTCGGGGCCTTTGATGGGTCTAATTGTTCACACCATTGTCCTCAACTCAGCCGGGTTCTTTAAAAAGAAATTACGAGACTTATGCATATTCATTTAGTAACATTTAGGAGAACAAAGGTTCCAAGTTGTGTCAGGAAATACCACGTGTATACACCGAAGAACACCCTCCAAATACCCAAAACTCCAGTTTGAATCAAAAATGAAATGAAGTGTGTAACTATTCGATAACAGAATAGATCAAAACGCAGTTCATTTACGAGCAGTCCGTTTTATGCTCTGGTCCTGCCACCGAGTTGGGAAGAATGAACACAAGTTAAAAGAATGGTCGTTACTACTGTAGAATATAACTAAAGGCGGGAAGCGATTCTTTGCTGGATTCAGTACACAATACAATGTTCTCTTTAACGTTTCATTTCCCAAAGCGTGCTCCGCCAGGGGTGGGCGGATTTAGCAGTTAGCCGACGCTTTTTCTCCATCCATTCACTTGTAGATATTCTCCATCCATTCACTTGTAGATATTCTCCATCCATTCGCTTGTAGATATTCTCCATCCATTCGCTTGTAGATATTCTCCATCCATTCACTTGTAGATATTCTCCACCCATTCGCTTGTAGATATTCTCCATCCATTCGCTTGTAGATATTCTCCATCCATTCACTTGTAGATATTCTCCATGTACTACTTGTAGAGCTGGATATTGATGAACTCCCGGGAGGAAACAGCGACAGCGTTCACCCCCGCCCCCCGACCCGTTTTACTTCTCCAAACGCACCGCATGTTTGCTCCGTATCGTGGTGCCCTCCTGCCACGCCAGCCGGTGTGCGGGCCGATGCCCGTGCCGGGCGCTGGATAAGGGGCCGAATCAGTACTAACGTGGCTGCCATTCCAGCCACAGCCACTAGGGGAAAGACTTTCTGCCTGCGCTGAAAGGACTCGGGGAACTAGCTGTGGGTGTGTTACCGAAGAAGTAAATTTGGCCAATGAGTCCCCACGGGGCTCCGCCCCACAGTCCGTGCAACACAGCCAATGTAGCCCGAGCCGTCATCTTTGTGGTAGATCTTGCGTATCAAATGTTCTTTTTGATCTCGCGACAACAGCAACCAGAATATCCCTCCCTTTAAAAAAAAAAAAAGGAAATCCAATCCCTCCCCGTTTATGCAAATTTCCTTAAAACTGGCTTCATAATCCCACAAAAACACAGTAGTTCCCTGCAGACAGCCAGGAGTGGACACAGAAAACCCGGGGGGGGGGGGGCGAGTTTCCGTCCTCCGTTCGAACCCGATGCCTGCGATTGGCCTCAGAGATTTATGGTTATTATTAGCCATTCTCTGCCACTGAGAACGACGCCAGTCTTTTCACCTGGCTTATTTGCCCTCCCACACACTTCCTTAAAAATATCCTCCGGTTTCCCCTGCTGTTCTCCTGAGAGTCCAGCCAAAAGTGGCACTGTGTGAAACCAGGACTTGATGCTGTTATCAAGGCGGTTGTCCACTCAAAGGCCATTGTACCGTCAAACAAAGCCCTTGGCCTGAATTGTTTTGGTATAGAGCTGTGTTAATGGATAAGGCATAACATTGTAGGCTGTGCTCGCCACTGAGGAGCATCTACTAATCAACTAGCAAATGTCATAATATAATAAACTGACGTTTCAGTATCACACCATCAAGGCTCGACCCCTGAATTTTCAGGATGACACCGAGGCTCGACCCCCTGAACTTTCAGGATGACACCATCGAGGCTCGACCCCCTGAATTTTCAGTATGACATCATCGAGGCTCGACCCTGTGACGTTTCAGTATGACACCATCGAGGCTCGACCCCCTGAATTTTCAGTATGACACCATCGAGGCTCGACCCCTGACAGTCATACACGCAGCATCCTGAACGCACAAATAGCACCCTTTCAAAAGTTCGGCAAGCTTCCCCCTCTCCGTTTCCCAGAAAGCCGCGGCCATCGCCTTGGCACTTTCTCCCCGAAACAACGGGCCTCTGTGCCCAGCCGCCGGCGTCACGGCAGGATGCAGCGACAACACTCTCCCTGCCAAACTAAACGCCCCAAGGTCTAATAACGGAAAAGCCTATTCCTCACCAATTTCCCCATACGCTCAACCTCCAAGACGGATTCTCTGTGCTCCAGAAAGCCGGACTAATCCAACCGTTAAAGCCTGACAAAGAAAAAAAAGAGGCCACACACTTTGGTACATCCGAATCAGTCGCCACTCACCGTAAATTCTTTGGAGCCGAACTTCCTGCCGTGGAGCCTACTGTAGGCCCCTCGTGAGAAGGTAAAGCAAATAACCGTCAGCTCCTGAAGCAGAAAATACCTCTTCCACCTTCAACGGCAGAGTTTAATAACCTGCTGTTTTCCAGTCATGTGAAACGCTTGGATTTGCCCTTAAAGGAGCCCGGTGTGTGCTTCACTGCGAACACTACCAGGCTCGGGAGACGCCGGCGGGTTTCGAATCCGGCAACCCGGGCAGATGCTGAGTGCACCAATCTCACAAATCACGGTGGACCCCAGTCACCTGAAAGAAAGACAGGCGTCTCGCTTTACGTCATTTCCCTGTCAGATGACCACCACCACCCTCGCCCTCATCCAAACCCAGCCAACCAAGACTAAATGATTCTACATTTGGACTCTAGATTGTTTAGAGAAGCTAAAAACACATCAGAGAAAGACATCAACACTTCTCAACTTTGAGTTTTGCATCATCTTCTGCTCTTTGACCCAGGGCACAGTAAGTGACTGACCTTACCGCACCTCGGCCGGCGCTCTGCTGCCTTCTCCTGCCTAGAGTTGGAAAATGACTGGATCTGGATTCCAACAGAACATCTCGCCAATCAGGAGGCGCGTGACCTGAACGTTCCACCGCAAAAGCGATCATTCCACTTCACCGACGGTGAGCACCATTGCTGAGCCAATCGGGAGGCGCGTGACCCGAGCGTTCCACCACCGGGAGAGCACAGTGCGGCGCAGGCATTTCCATTTCAGAGGTTTTTCTCTTCCTCAACCACTGTCCACTTAGGCCCTGCTTTTAGCCTCCGTTTAATGTGCATTTACTCCCCCGCCCAACAAGGCGTCCGCTACGAACGCCCCTGATTTATCAGTCGTCATCTCCTGTGTTCTCGCTTTTTCGACCAAAAAAGAAGGACGAATCTAATCAACCAACAAGCCAGGACAGGCCATTAATCATTCCTTTTTCTTGCCGTTACACAATCTCGTCGGGGCAACAAAACGGCCAGCACTCGGTTTTGTCAGGGCAGATTTTAATCTTGACGACATTAGCGCCCACGCCTGCTGCCTAGGTGCTCTCGTCTTGCCGGAGGCAGGGAGCAAAACAGTTTTGTTTCACTGTTCTTATTTTTATTCATTTTTTTATCTTCACGACTCTGTGCAGGCCATCACATTAGCCTTCTGGGCTCCATGTGGCCACACTGAGTAATTACAGCGTTCGGGGCAGCTTCCGTTTCTGTCTCTGAGAAAGATACTTAATCTGAACGGGTTCGGTAAATATCCTGCTGTGTAAATAGGTCACGTAAAAACTGGTGATCGCTGTATATGCCGGTCAGGAGTGGCCTGCCCGCTAAACAAATGAATAAGAAACGGTAAACGAGCACCCAGGCAGCCTGCGGCTCAGTCCGATCGGATCGCGGCGACGCCGAGCTATCAGACGGCAGCAATGTGTTCCTTTAGAGATAAGGTGAGCCGGCTTCTTAAAGTCTGAGTCATGCCGAACCGGACTAAGGACAGCCCACCACCGGAGAGCAGGGAAACGTCGCCGCAGCCCGGCGCCTTTAAGAAACACATATTCACGGACAGATTCCCGTGTTGAGTCTTGTCTCTCACTTAGGCGCCAATATTTTCCCCATGAGGGACTCGTAATCACGTTCACCCATTCCGTCACCATTCTGACCAACGCAAGGAAAAGCACCTGGCTGAAACGACGCGAGGCTACGGTGGCAGGGAAGTTTTGCGTGGGGAATTGTTTGATACTGCTGGGATCAAAGAGACCCCCCCACCCACCCCCACCATTCAAATCCACAAGAACTTTGAACGTGGTTGTTAGTCATTAGGGCCTTGGTCCGTGTGTAGGGACCGCCTCGTCTCTCAGTCAGCGTTTTGGGGACAAAAGGGCGGCCGTATAGCGGGCAACGCTACGCTCAAGTTAATGGCTTTGCGACTATTCTTTTTAAATCTCCAAAATCGGGTTTAGGTCGTCAAAGTTCTCAGTTCAGTTTCAAGGGGGAGAATGAGGGGAGTGTGGAGCAGGCGCCTGGTTTTCTCTGATCCCAGACTGATCAGGAAAGTGCCACCGCCGACGTGGAAAAACCGAGTGGATTTCAGGAAGAGAAGCGGAAAGCTCCTGGGTGAACTAAAGCAATGTTGACATTTAACACATTCCATTAAAATATATTCCATCTTAAACCAATGATATTGTCAGTCAGTCAGCCAGCCAACGTTAGAGGCAGGATCAGCAGGCTTACGTCATGATTTAAAGTTTGAGCGTAATAAAGATGTCGGCACAAAGCTCTGTCTGAAGTAAAGAGAAGCCAAGATCCCAGCAAACATATCAGTAAATTTCCTTTTGGAATTAACTGGAAAGTCTTGCCGGAAATCATTTTTGGAACAAAATTCACACAATTGACAATTATCAGTTATCCTGGTACCAGCATCACGATTGGCAACGTTCCCTTAATGTTCAAGATACTCACAAAAACAGAGAAAGTCATTGCATAATACAATAAAAGGACAGCGAGAAACACAAACCGTGAGATTTAACCAGGCGCCACAATGTGAAATAAAACGAATTACCTCCAGGATCCTGCTGTGTACCTGAAGACCGCCCTCTGCTGGCCCACCCTCGGAAAGGTGCGACGCGCGAATCCCCACAGCTCCTGAGTGCTGCAGTCCGACACGGTGAGTGGACTAGTGTCAGCACCCTGAGCACTTAGCAAACTTAGCATTTTAGCAAAAATCCTCTGCATGGGAACACGCTTTAGAAGGCGTTTTTTGGCCTAGCCCGGACACCGAGCGAGCTCCTGTTCGGTAGCCATGGTACCCTTAAGTAACTTAAGTAAGGGTTTGTCACTGAAGCCGTCGCATAGCGGCCTCGGCGGAGCAATCACTGGTTTCTTCTCGAATATAACACAACATTAAAGTAGAAGGATGAAAGTATTGTACGTCTAACGTGACTTCGGATGTAAGTGAGACATAGGGTAACGAACAACTTCTACGCCCAGTGAGCATTGGCGGCGGGAGAAAGCGGCTAGCGGGCGCCTAAGCACCGCCTGAAAAAGTCTGAGGCCCCCCCAGTGATCTTAGTTATTGTTTGTTGCGTCAAAATTCTTTAGCACCTGCTATAAACAATCCAGCCCCCCGTAGCCCCCCCAATCACAACTCTCTGGCGCCACTGATGCAAGTGAGATATATGGATTGGCTGGGTGTTCGTGATGCTGGCACAAGTATTAATTAACTTATGAAAATGTTTACATTAAGCTCAGAAACATACGTACAACTTTTAACTGAATTTAGCCGTTTCTTTCCAATAACCTCATTATACGAGTAATCCGACTTGCCAGGTTTACGTGGGTTTAAAGAAATTGTCTTCCTGGGCTTGACATTTAAAAACGTTTCGCATTTAATGTGTGTCATAGTCAAATACAGGTCCTCACCTTGAAATATCCTAGGACTAGTTTAGTCATGTTGTTGATGTTGACCAGGTACTGACGTAACCTTTTCTGGTACTCGAGCGCGGAGAGTTGAGCCTCTTTCTGGAGGGATAACACCTGCGCCCGCAAAGACTGCTCGGTCCGGTTCCACTGGAGCGTCTGCCTTTTGGCCTCCTGTTCGAGACCGGCGCTCTTGGCCCGTAGAGCTCCGTTCTGAGCGCGAAGCGCAGTCAGGCAGCAGTGACTTCCCGGGGCCAGGTCTTTATTGGTCAAAACTAGCCCGCATCCTTTTTGGCATGTTCCAACAGTTCCGTAGTCGCAGTGATCTCTCGCGTGCGAGTCCGCGTCCTCTAAATTCAGAAGTTCAACGCGTCCCCCGTTCATGTGTCGCGCCGGGCTGAAGTCACACATTATTGCCGTGGTGCACTATGTTCTGGAGCGCGGCCGTCTTTGCGCAAGTAGTCGCGTGTGTTGGGTAGTCTTCAGATAAGGCTTTTCAACGGCAAGATCTAGCGGAGTTGAGCGAGATAGACTGACCGGGCAGTTCCCGTCATACACCGCCCAACTACTTTAACACCCGACACAGAGAGCGTGCCCGCACGGGGGCGAAAGCCGCTCTTCCGTATAATAACAGCTTAAACACGGCTTCGAGTTTGGGCTATTATTAGCGCTTCGAATAAACTGTCCAGGTCCAAGCACATAACTTCATTGGCTATCTTAAATGATGTTTAAGCTTTTAAATTATGTCAAAACGCACAATATCCTAGTAAAATTTCCCTGGATTGAAGTTCACAACTTCTTGGTTTATTTTAAACGGGGGTTTCGGTTGAGCGGGTCTACCGTAATTACCCTAAAAGATCGTCTATAGAAGGTGATTCATTTCGTAAAACACTAAAGTTTCTTTGTTCCCAATACAAAAAATTAACCTACATGAGATAGTAAAGCTTAGTTTGAGAATGTTTAGCTTTTTTCATTCGATTAAGTGCACTAACTGTAACCAGTTATGCATCTATAACATACATACATACATATGCATTAAACGTATTTACTGCGCATCTCATCTGCATAAAAAAGTGCATTTACCCCTCTCAAATCACAGGCAGCTGTATTAGATCAGTTCATTTGATACGGTGTGGTTTACTTGCAGTTTAAACGTTCTACCACCAGAGGTCTTACCCTTCCACGAGTCAAGTACACAGCGAATTGTTACATTCTAACCTTCATTTCAAATTATTGAAAATTGCGACAATTGCGCATCGAAGCACTGCAATGTTGTGTGTTTTTACTGAGTCTAATAAACTCAGTAAATATGTGAAACTACTATTTACATATACCCTGCTGCATTATTACAGATTATGGTGGTTACAGACAACTTTACTCCAATCCAGAACTAGACAATGATAACATGTTTTAAAACTACGCCAATTGCGAGGTCAACGGGTGCCTTTAAGTATTGCTATTACAATTTCGGTTCAGAAATAAAATTAGCTCTAACGCTCAGCCTCTCAGTTTTAGACTTTGGGCAGCCCTAAAGAGTCCCCCTTAACTACCAATCATTTGCCGCTAGATTTACTTCTATTGCAATATTTGACTTATTTTATTTTTCCACGTAAAACCAAAACGGGTTAATACAGGATGTTTTTTATCAGGCTCTCGGAGTTGGCCAATGTGGTGTATGTGTTAATTACACTTTTATTATTTATGTAAAGATGTCTGTTTGCGTCCCGTAACCAAGGTCAATAGTAGAACGGTTACTAGGAGCATCAAAGAAACGGCTCTTTTTTTTTTTCTCCTTCCAGTCTGAAAGTGGAACTCGGAGTGGTTCGGAATGAAAACAAAAAGGTCCCGCGGTTTGATCGCGGGTCGCTGCCGAAAGAAAACCGCCCATGGTCGCCGAGAGCGAGCGCTCACAAAGAGACCGCGTACTTCAAAACCCGAGAGCAGCCAAATCAAACAGAGCAGCCCCCTGTTACTCCAGTGCCACAGCCCACGACTGGCCATCTGTGTCCAGAGCAGAACAAACACAAGACAGACAACCTAAGCCCTTCCAAAAAAAGAACTGAAAGACAAATTCGTCACGCTTTTTCCTTTGATAATTGCCCAGATTTTTAGTTTTTTTGATTGGTATGCCCATGTTCAAAGAGGTCTGCCAAAAATATATTTCAACCATCTCTGTGACAGTAGTGTAGAGGGTGGGGCTCTCCGTAACAGCAGCAGTGGTGTGGATTGTGTTGGGGCTAGGCAACACATGCAGCCCTCAGGGTAAACCCAGGACTACAGTGAGACGTGGTGGGGCAACGCTTCCAGCAGACATCTGATACGAAAGAGCCACAAAGTGCAAGTCTAATTCAGCACGGGGAAGTGACAGGATCGCTAGGAGAGGAACTGGGATTCATTTCAGCCACTGTTCCTGGCACAGTTCTTAACACGTGCCTTCATGTGATTTCTGGAAAGTTATGGGCGTAGTACCTGGGTACGGTTTCCGTGGAGACAACCGGATGAGTCATGTCCGCAACACGCCTTCAGATATGTCAAGGTAGAAACTTCCAAGGTTGATCTGATGAAAACGGATGAGATGTTACCACAATGGAAATAAGGCGGTAGTATCCTACAGATTTTCACCCACCTGCCATAGGTATGCGCATTTCAACATAGAACATAAATCACCAGGTGTCATTTCTGTGTATTAATGTGCTTCATTTCAAATCGATGCCTAACCTCTGGCCCTGTAGATGTCCGTGGAAAGTCATTTTTTAAAGAATTTCGTAACAGATCATTCTTTCCCTGAGGAGGAATAATTTATATGTCGGTGCTGAGGACAGAATGCTTACGGTCAAAGTAAAAAAATAAATCAGTGGACCGTATCCCATGATCCGCTGCTTCAGAGGAGTGGAGACAGACCGTAGAGACTACATCTGAACAGAAACAAGCCAACGTTGAGACAACATCCCTGATCTTTTCGCCAATAAAATCTTTTTAAAATAAAATTTCCAAGTCTTAATTTTAAGCTGGAAGTTTAAGCCTGAGCGTCTGAATCGAGATTTGGACCCATCTGAGAAAACGTGGAATCCAGTAAGTTAAAATAGCTTTTGTTTTGTTAAAATCAATAAAGCTTTTTGGTAAAAGTTTGGAACACCGATTTGGCCAGCTGCTGCAGAAGACAAATAAAGACAGGCGTGGTTAGGTCTCCGTTTTTCCAGGCTTGCCTTTGAACAATCTGACTAGCTTTGCAACTAACTTCCATTGCATGAAACGGTCCATGAAAATGGAACAAATTTAGAAACTATTACGGTTTATTATTGTCTCAGTCTGACCATCCGGTCGTGTTCTTTAACCATGCTCACTGCACACACGTGTCCACCGTCTCAGTCTGACCATCCGGTCGTGTTCTTTAACCACGCTCACTGCACACACACGTGTCCACCGTCTCAGTCCGACCATCCGGTCGTGTTCTTTAACCACGCTCACTGCACACACGTGTCCACCGTCTCAGTCTGACCATCCGGTCGTGTTCTTTAACCACGCTCACTGCACACACA
>JAOYSI010008819.1:20551-39476 GCA_025775065.1 Hiodon alosoides | reverse complement strand
TGGATTGTGACAATGGAATATTACATCAGCGATGTATTAGAGATACCAGTGATCTCTGTTTTGTGGATTGTGACAATAGAATATTACATCAGCGATGTATTAGAGATACCAGTGATCTATGTTTTGTGGATTGTGACAATGGAATTACATAAGCGATGTATTAGAGATACCAGTGATCTGTTTTGTGGATTGTGACAATGGAATTACATCAGCGATGTATTAGAGATACCAGTGATTTCTGTTTTGTGGATTGTGACAATGGGATTACATCTGTGATGTATTAGAGATGTATTAGAGATGGTCTAATACATCGTCGCCCCTCCTGTTCGTTTTGTGCTATGTCCTTTCTCCCCTTCTCTCTTCCAATGCATTGTTAAAGACCTAAATCTGTCTTGCTGAATTCTGTCTACATGTTTATAAATGTCTTAAATTTGATAAACTAACAAATATAATTTAAAAAATGGCAACATTTTACATGCATTTGAACATGTTTAAATGACTTGGATAACTAAAGGGTGTCAGCAGTCCACTTCCCCCCACAGATCTTCTGTAGAGTTTATCATTGTGGCGCTTCCTCCTCCTCCTCCTCCTCCTCCTCCTCCTCCAGGATTCAGGAGCTGAAGGACATGGGTGATCTCTCGCCTCACTGGGGCAATCTGCGTAAGGAGGTGATCACTCATTACAGCCATGGCGTCAGCAGCTACCAGGAGGTCCTGACGGAACTCAACAAGCTGGCAGGTGAGATCTCCACCCTGCCCCCAATGGTCTTCGCTATTTTATCAACTGATCATCAAAAGATTCTGCTTTCCTTAGAAATGAATTTGTGGGCTTCCCTTTCTGTTATTCTCAGACACTTTTCTGTTATTTTCTGTCTTGGACTTTCTGTGTGTCGGAGTTTGGCTGTGAAACGCATTTTTAGATTGTTTTAGATTCTGTTTTGTCACAGTGCTGTGAAGGCTGCCGGCTCACAGCTCTGTAAATTGCTAGGTTTTGTTGGCAAGCCAGGACTGGTGTAAAAGTCAGTCAGAAAAGAAAGGTCCCTCTGGGGATTTGGTGTGAAGTCTAACCTGTCAGAAAATGACAACAACCAAACATCGTTATTTTATATTGTCATGTGTGCTGTTCTATGTTGGAAAAACCATCACTACAACATGGCGAATTTATGTTGATCTATAATAGATACATGTTTTTTCGGTGTACATGGTTTAAGGATTTCAATGTTTACTTCATAACCAACTTTTCAGGCTGTAATGCCCAAATGTCTTCTTCTACCCTAAATTAGGTGATTTGCTGTTATGCTGTTGGTCTGTATTTATTTTGCTGTAATGGTAATCTAAGTTGCATTGGATAAAAATGTCTGGGAAATGAATAAATATAAATGTTAAAATATAAAAATGTTGTGCCAAAGAGAAATTTTCAGTGCAGTCGGCTGCACGAGGATTTGGCTGTGCAAGCATTCAGGTGCACGAGCGTTCAGGTGCACGAGCGTTCAGGTGCACTAGCATCTGAGGTAGCTGAAGTCTTTTCTTGCAGAGTTGTACAAGCAGAAGACCTGTGCGTTAGCAGAAAGCAGAAAACTAGTGTTATCTTCGTTATGACGAAAACCTTTAAAAATTGGTCTTAGCTGTTTAGGAGTGTGGGAGTCAAAAGAAAGAAACCTATCCAGTCCATCGGGCGTGACCTGTGTGACTTTATGAGGCTATGGTGTCTTTTTTTACACAGTTAGGCATAAGGAAGATGTTTATACCACATGTGCCTAACCCTATTTCGGTTTATTGCTGATTACTTTTCAGACTGAAAAATAAATCTAAATTTTGTCTCAGTGCTCACTGCGTATTGCTTACTACTTGAATAGAAAAGTTAAGATTATCCATTAATAATCATTTTCACTCCTTGAAACTCAGGGGGATATATAATCAAATCACCTCCAGCTTGAGTGACAGTTAAGCCAAAAGCAACCCGGAAGTTATAAAACAGGATTGTGGCACTCTGTTTTTTAAATGTATATATATGCTGTGGGTACACTGGTATGTAGTTTTCTAACAGAGAAAAATTGCCCAGGCAGCAGTCTGCTCACCCTAGTTAACAGCCCCAAATCCATTTGGGAGAGGTTTTGGTCGGCCAACTCTCAGGCTTGGTGCTCCACACCATTCCTATACCTGCTTTCACCCTCAGTGAGTTTGATTTATGAGCAGCCCTCCCTCCCACTGTCTTGGTCACGGATTCCCGCTGGAAACAGCAGACGAGATGCCAGCGAGGGGGCGGGGCACAACTTTAACACCGAGCTGTGTGTGTGACACAGCTCCCATGAGTTTGCCCTGTGAGCACGTTAGAAAGTGTGGTGTCTGTGGAGAGCAGATTTACGGACCGGCATTAAAATCTGTCCGTGATGAATGAAGTTCAACGTCTCTACGTTATCACTTCATTTGGTAGTTATGTAGCAACACAGATATAATCCCTGCGTACAACTGATGAATGGTGATGACTGGCCTGTCACCAGGAGAGAGCGAGATGTTTGAACCATGGGACAGGTCTCAGAATGGCCAGATGTGATATTGCGATGCAGTCAAGACTGGAATTAATTAGCGTCTTCACTACAGAATTTAAATTGTTATTGATGTTTCAATTCATGTTGAAATCCAAACATGCTTTTGTGCAAAAAAGGCACCATTTTATGTATACAAAATGTTATGAAACAGGGGAAATGTTTTTCAAATTATTTAAGCTTTAGGTAAATAAGCAATGTTAACAGGAAAACACATTTGAGAAAACATTGAAAAAACATTGAAGAAATAGTAAAGAAACCCCTGTACCATGACAAAACAGATAACTATATTTTAAAATAAAACTTTCTTTTATTATTAAATCTTGTAATTGTCTTGTAATTGTGAGGTTTTATGCAATATAAATAGGGGGATTATTGAACATGTTTCTATAAAATGAGATTTTCTTTACTGACTTTTTATTAGTGCTGTGATTTTCTGGAACACATCCCCAAATTAATGGAGGGCTGTGCTGGTTATTATTATTTAATTTTTTTCACCTTAAACAAAATCAATTGGTCCTTCGACTATTTAATACAATGTTAAACTCATGAATCATTAATGTTAACTCTGTGTAATTTAGTGAGATGTGGAGATGTGAGTTTAGCGAGGTGTGTAATTTAGTTGGGTGCGTAATTTAGCGAGGTGTGTAATCTGGCAAGGTGTGTAATCTAGCGAGGTGTGTAATCTAGCGAGGTGTGTAATTTCGCGGGGCTGTGTAATTTAGCGAGGTGTGTAATCTAGCCAGGTGTGTAATTTTGTGAGGTTTGGCTGTGGTGCCACTGAAGCCCCCATAATTCCTGTTCGGGATCTTTGAGATCCAAAATGATTCCTGGTCGGGATCTTTTGAGAGCCTTTTTAAAAGTAACTGGCCGATGTCCTAGAGCTCACTGCAGTCCTGTGGCTCTGCACCACACCTCCACACCGCTGCCCATATTCTCTGCTCCTCGCTGGGGACTTGTCCCTGCTCAGCCCTGCCCCATTTACATCTCCTTCACAGCATGTGCATATTAGATTTACATCTCTGCCGCTTTGGCTGTGCTTTAATACTGCGTGTTGGAATAACAAAGAGCACATTAACATCACAAAATGCTAATACGGATTGTTTTCTCAGATTGGTAGAAATAGACACACTTGCCAGGTCTCTTTGCCTTTGGGGTAAATGCTGTTGTCATATTATTTTATGTATCGAATAACATGGTGTATAAAGACTGCCCACGTATTGTTCAAAGCCCCTTGCCTGGCTTTCTGGCCTGCAGTTTGTCAGGCGGATCCTGAACGTGCTTGAGGCTGGAGCTGTAATCGGGGATGCTGCTATTCATCGATCTCACCCTTGTAACCCCCAATGGCTTGTAATTAGATTTTGGCTTGTTTGCCACACCAAGCATGCTCTCCGGCACATTTGAAATGCTGCGTGTGCTAAAGTGACTAGCACTCTCCCCGCACTTTGCCCTCAGCTCGTGAGGAGTTGGAGAGCGCAAGTAAAGCTAATGAGTTCAGAGATCTGTGGGGTTCTCTCAACGTCGCACGTTTAAAGGGGTTTGAGAGTGTGAGCGACTGGGCCTGGTTTCTAATAGTAAATGTTTAATAAGTTAAATTCCATTACAGTATGAATTATATTATCAGTTATAATATCTAAGTTCAATTACAGTATCAATTGCACTATCTTAGTCCAATTACATTATCAATTACTGGAGCTTATATTGGAGGTCTTTGGCTCATTTTAGTGTGCGCAGACGCATAGTCAACGTCGCTCCAGTCCCTTAAAATTACACTAATTACTGCTAAAATGACTGCCAGGGCCTTCATACTGACCCTAGACCTGATTTTTCCTCTCTTAGCATTGGGGACATGCATGTCTTTAGATGGAATATCAACTGCTCTTGCAGTAGTTTTTTTATGAATCAGATTGACTCAAATTGATGACAGCGATCACTGCTGGTGGTTAATGGCAGGCAGACCTGCAGAGAAACGAGCTGGCATTTTGGGCACAAGCTTAAAAGGTTGCTCAAGAATTTCTGAATTTTTTCACCTCAAACTGGTGCTGTACACATGACCTGGATCTGATAAAAAAGCCTTGTGGTCAAGATTTAATGAAACCCTGTTTCCAGTAGCATTGTAAACATTGTCTTCCGACGCAGACACCGATAATGGTACAAAATCGAGTGAGAGGAGCCCAAGAAAGGGCCATCAATCATTTTAAAGAGTGACTTCTTTCAGCAAATTCAGTTCGGCCTCGCTGGGATTTGGCCGTTTTCCTTCTGCGCAAGGGTGAAGAACTGCTACATACCCAGACAAAGTTATATTTCTCTGGCAGATTTTCATTGCGAGGGTTCTGAATATTTCCCTCCTGCCTGTATTTGTGGATTCATTAGTGCGGAAGGAGTGGGAACAGTGGTGAGGAGCTCTGAGCCCACGGTGTACAAGACGCATCGCTACAGATGCAGGGGAAGGGGGATATATAATCAAATCACCTCCAGGTGGTAAAGAGTTCTGAGCCCACGGTGTACAAGACACATCGCTACAGATGCAGGGGAACGTGTGCCACGTGCATTCCATGTTCCGTGTGCCGTGTGCCGCTGGGAAGCTGCTTCACCCGGTGGCCCCTGGGGGCCGGGGCCCCCTCATAGCCGTGGACCAGTTGGGTAAACAGATGGGGGGACTTTATTTCACTAATTCATCAATCGTGCAGCTGTCACCGGCGTAATCATTGGGAATCCCAGTCGCACACAGGCGAGACGGGGTGACAAGTGAGTAAGCTGACAGCAAGGGCCTTCTCTGATGGATCTGTTTGTCTGAGACAGGCGTCAGCGTCAGCCCACGTCTCGCGAGCATCAGGAGGATGAGAAGGATGGATGTGACGGGTAATTATGAGGGTTCTGATCCGCTTCCTTTCCTTCATCCCCAATTTCATCCGCTGTGCGGCCCAGATTACACGTGTCATGGTGATTCCTTTTTGGGTTCAGGACCACAGAACATTATCACTGTCACCAGTCTCCATCCATGCTTTCTTCTTAGTGCCATTCTGAGAGCTGAATGGGATCTTTATGGATCATACGAATCTCTCGAATAGTAAACGTTTAAAAAGAGCTGGGGTTGGGCATGCATAGATTTATAGTTACCGGCTTAGCTGTGTAATGTGCATCTGAACATTAAGGAAGTACCAGGACTGTAAAGCACACGTCTCCTCCGGGATTTATTGATTGTCTATGGACTGGTACAGCAGCATAATCTTTGAGCGTAAGAGGGTTGTGTAACCAAATATATTTTATTGGCGGTAATGTGGTGTCTTAGACGTTAAACAGCAGTAAAACCAATAGATTTTTGCATTGGAGAAAATAGTTTCTGAATGCTACAATTTAAACAGCTTTGCATTTAAAAAAAAGAAAAAAGGATTATCTAATTACTTTTCATTGATCGGGACTTTTCAGTGACCACTGCTGGTCAATTATCTTTATTATTTTTTTTTTGATGTTCTAGATTAGAACTTTATTGGATTGGAGCTTTGTCAGTTTTTTTCGTGATGGGGTGAGAACTGAGGCTGTCTCCACCAGGTTAATAAATATCTCCAAACACGCTAAGAAGGGGCATCACTGAAGGCCGTGCGCTTATTCCTAGTACATTGTCGGTTCCTACCCAAGCATGAGTTCTGAAATTGGACCTTTGAGTCATGTACTTGAGTGAACCTGAATTGAATATTGACTTTGCCAAAATTGTAAGTTTTCCCTGACAACAGCGTCCGCTAAGATACCAAATGAAAGAGTTTTAAAACAGGCTTTCTTCACATACTTTTTGAAAGTATTGTTGTGAAGCAATTAGAAGAGCATTGACTTTGCGTGGATATTATCTGAAGCAACACGAGCAGATTACAGTGCCAGATAAAGATTACAGTGTTGAGCCACAAACAGAGCCTCGGCCCTATCTCCCAGAACATTTTAATTGGATGTTTTGTACAAAGCAGGACGCCTGCATGCCAGGAAGTCTCCCGCTTAAAGAATTAAACTGCCCATTAGTGACTCCCCTTTAGCAGCTCATTGAAATTAACAGTTTTTGAAGTTACGGGCTGCAATTGATGACAGAATGAGTTAAGAGACCCCTCAAACTCATTAATACTGAGCCAAGTCCCGGTGTGAACATCATTCAGAGCTATTACCAAGTGAATTATCATCAGTGGTGTTTTAAATGGAATCTGATATCTTCCTACCGTACATAACACCTAGAGATTTGGATGCCTGTATCATTTAATTGGAATCTGTTGTTTAAATTGTCGGTTGTTTTACTATATTTGACACGTCATTAAATGGTGTAGGGACTTTAACAAGAATGCCTCAGTAAATTGTATTCACTTAAAATAATGGCAAAATACTTTTATAAGTCCAATTATATAAGGATTTTAATGTTCTAGGTATGTCTAATTAAGTGAACTTTAGACAAGTGGTTATATAATCCTACCTAGGAGATAACATTGTCTTACAAAGAAAAAGAGAGGGTCAAATTATATTCTTTCCGTTTTATTTAGAGTTTGTTTTTACTATTAAATCCCTAAATAAGAAAAAACACGAATGCCAATATTTTCATAGCTTAGAGTCATGGCAAAACTTCAGATTGCAGAGGAACTGGGGTCATGTATGACCTGTAAAAGCTGTTCTGCGGGAGGAATTAGGCTCGTTGTAACAGAATGAAAATTAGATTTTATTTTTAACATATTCCTATGAAGAATGAAAGTGCAACCCACTCATTAGCAAAACCAGCACCATTTCTTAATGGTTCATTTGGAACATAGCAAACTCCAACTCACTGGTGAAATATAACTCACTGGTGAAATATAACACTGGTGAAATATAACTCACTGGTAAAATATATCTGTGAAAACTCCTGGGTAAAAAAACGGAATCGTTACTCAGTGCATAAGGTGCAGGTGCAATGCATGTGTTAAAAGGTGTAAACTGTGTAAACATCATCAGGATTTGAGCAATATTTAGATATTTTACTGATTGTTCCATTTTCATATCCCCCCAGGATCGTCGTTCAAGCCCAGCTGCTGTAAAACAGAGAAATATTTAGAATTCATTCCCATTAATCTGCATACTCAAAGGATGCACGTTTCCTGCCCAAAAAGACCAGGTGGGTGTATTCAGTCTTTTCATACAGCGGTGGAAAATTACTCTAGTAAAGTGTTAAATGACATTGATAGATTGGATCTAAAAGCAGGGGATTGCCACAAGCCAGAGTTATTTCTAGGTATAAAAAAAGAAGTATCTGAACTCTTGGATTGAGTTTAATAATGCCATCTTCTTTGTCAAAAACATTGGTGCTGATGGAATGAAACACTGTCTTTAAAAGTCAACATCAATGTTTGGTTTATATATATATATATATATATATAATTTTACATTCTCCCCCAGGGACCAGAGTCTCAAACCAACCTTTTGGTGTGTATCAATGTTATTTTCTAGAAAGAGGCCATTTTTGTCTTCTCAGTGGTATTCTGCCTTGTTCCAGAGCTTAATTAAGAGTCATCACGTTAAAACTTTGCATAAGGACCCTATTTTCACTGCTGGGCTTTAAAAAAACTGAAGGAATTCAGTATAATTTTGACATTTCAAATTTATCCTTTCATAATACTCTACAATTATGTCAGATGGTAATTTTCCTGGGTGATCCATAACTTTGCTGTTGTCCAGTGAGAAAAACTTTTGACCGCTGAAAACGGTACTCAGTATTTCAGTACTTCTCATCGCTGTCGTTGATCGACTTGGTATTGTGCTAAAAATCAGTGGCAGTACCTTCTGGTTTCTTGTTGGGGGAATGTCGTGTATTGTATACTTAATCTCATTTCAAAAGGACCTGGGGCCTGGTTTAATGCAAGTCCTGCTCATCATTAGAGACAATATTCTCTTTCAGAGGGATGACCAATCAAAGGTGCGTTTGAAAGGTTAAGCGCTCTGGTTCAGGCGGGAGATCGGATGCCATTATTGAAAGATGATTGCTAATGAATTCAAGGTGGGGGGAGGGGCGGTGAATGCTCCGTGAGAGACACATACCTGATCTGCATTCAGGGCAGTGGATTGATACCTCCCGTCAGATCACTACCGAGGTGGAGCCTCCTGTTTACCAACTGACCCTGCACCGCTACATGAAATATACTGCTAGGAATGATCCTCAGTCTGCCACCGCAGTAACTGCCAAAGGTCTTACAGTACTGTCTTACTGTCTTAGGGTGGGGATTTGGCTTCTGTTTGCCTAACTGTTGATCAAGGGCAGTTTTGGTTATTTCCTGCATGAAAATTAATCCATGGAAAGTTTTAGTGGCAGGTACCTATACTCGGTTTGTGCTTGGCAGATCTCACAGAAAATCGTGGGTTGGAATACATTTTGAATCCCCAGAAAAACTTCATTCAGAAACGATAATTGATGCAATTTTAGGATGCTAATGGTGGCTTGTTGTCCGGTAATCGAACGTTAGCCTTGTTGTTGTTTGGTTTGACAGACGCCACCTATGATGTCATCACGGTGGGAGCCCCAGCAGCACACTTCCAGGGCTTTAAAAACGGAGGCCTTCAGAGGCTGCTGAGCAAATTCGAGGCCGATAAGAAGAAGTAAGTGAATCAATTCTCCGGCGTTTTTTAAGGGTCTATGGCACCGGGCTCTCTGAGACGGATCTTTCCCCCCGGTGACTTCTCTTAGCGTCGTCAGAATGCTGTATTCTTGAGCTCTTTACTTGATCTGTATTGGTGGTGCTTACTGTATTCGAGGATATGCTTCTGGATTACTGGAATTTCCATCTTCCACTGAATTTACTATGATGTTCTGTGCTGAATCTATTATGATGTTCTGTGCTGAATATATTAGGTTCTGTGTTGAATCTAACCATGTTGCCTGCAGCACAATGCAGAGCACGCAACAGTTCCAACGCATTCCAGCGTAGTCGTCTCTCGCCACTAGAATTCACCAATAAAGAATTTAGTGTAGTTTTCCTGAGTTTGCTTTCAAGGTGCATCAAATTGCATTGCTAAGACACAGAAGACAAAAAGCTTTCCCTCACATTGGCCTTTCTCTGGCCGATTCCCTACGGGAGCCTTGATGGGACAAAGTTCAGCAGTCTACCAGCTATTCAACTTTACAAAGGTCATTGCACTGGAAATCGGCCTTACTGCCTTTGGTAGAAGCTATTTAGAATTTATGGGCGCAATTATTATTTATGGGTTCGCCTTGAGGTAAACCCTGTAGTTTCAGGACAAGCATTGGTCCAGTGCGTCCTTAAAATTCAGAGGTTGTTCCTTGTTACCCTTCTCAGCAGAGTTCTTCCACTGGTATTGTGTAAATCTGATGGAACATGTACTCTCCAAAACATATTGAGCCATATCATTACGAGGAGCAACTATTTCCTTACCTTGAGGTTTTGGGGTGTTTGGGATGGTTTTTGGGAGCTGGGGAGTGTAATTATTTAACAGGACAATATGGATAAGTTCACTTTGAACGGCTGTGATTTCACTCTTTCCCCATAATTGGTTTTTCAAGTCTTCTGCTTTCGCCCATTCTGTGTGGGATCTGTTGAGATCCCTTTAGTTATTTATTCATTTTAGGACAGAGCAGTTGTAAAAGATTGAAATTAGCCAAAATATGTTTCGCAAACAATGCAGGAAGGTGATTGGTAGGTCACAGAGAATGCTACGCTAATCTGTAGCCATTAGCAAATTGAAAAAAAACACCCTGTTGTTTTTTTAAAAGAAGGATTACATTGTACACCAACACTAAATTAAAAATTAACAATTTAATTTTAAACTCCTTGGTTCTAATCTGAATTGGTTAATGATTCATTGTAGCTTTAATTTCTAATTTTCTGCCTGACTAAGCAAATATTTCCTTAGCGAGTTAAATAAAGTTATACGACAATGTTAGAAGTTACTAAATCTTATATAGATCCCACTAAACATTGTTTGCATGTAGTTGTTTTGGACATGTCTTAAATCAGCTGAAAATTCAAACACATTTTCTGTGTTAGAGAAGAATTAAGTGGATGGTGTTATGGTCTCGGTCCCATATGAAAATCTGTCAGCGCAGTTTTGTCTTACTGCCGTTTACAAAAAAAATTATTCCTGGCTGAGGTGACCTTTTAAAAATTATGTTAAAATTTTTTTAAAGCCTCTATTGAAAACTTGGCAGTGTAGTATTTTATTAATTTATCAAAACTTTTCACAAAATTGTCAGTGAGAGTGCAGGAAAATGGTCTAACTTGGATACTGTGAAGGACCTAATTTATGGTGAGAGTGTTCTGCTGAGAATCATTATGTCAAACAGGAAGTGATGGCTTGTAATAGGCACAAGTGATGGCTGTGGATGGCAAGCGCAGGGCGGCTAATCTATGACTGCATTCTGCCACGGTGAGACCGCTAGGCTGCACTGATGGCTGTGGGTGGCAAGCGCAGGAAGGCTAATCTATAACCGCATTCTGCCACGGTGAGGCCACTAGGCACCACTGATGGCTGTGGATGGCAAGCGCAGGACGGCTAATCTATAACCGCATTCTTCCACGGTGAGGCTGCTAGGCTGCACTGATGGCTGTGGGTGGCAAGCGCAGTTATGTTAAAAGTGCCTTACTTTATCTTAATTTGGCAGCTGGTGGTATAGTGGTTAAGGTGGCAGACTTGAAACTGAAAAGGTTGCCGGTTCAAGTTCCAACCCAGCTGTTGTACCCTTGAGCAAGGTACTTAACCTGAATTGCCTCAGTAAAATATCCAGCTGTATGCATAGAGGAATGTAGAAATGTAAGCTCTGTTTTCGCTTTGGATAAAAGTATCTGCTAAGCAACAAAAATGTAAATGTAAAATGTAATTAAATCACATGGAACCACTTTTATATATTTTTTTCCTTCACGTAAAAAGGAAATAATCTTGTTTGAACATTATGATTGATTTTGTTTTAGGCCAAATGTTTTGAATTTTTCCTGCCAAAAGTTGCCAAGACTAACTATTGATTTTACTGTGATGTGTTAGGAGGATGTGGGGGGCTTGTTATCTTAAGGCCGGTTAAATAAAAAATTAAAAAAACGCAGTGCAAGAAAAGTTTTACTTACCATGAAATATGACTGGGGCTTAAATCCTGTCAAGCAGAGATTTCACACCAGGCTGACAGTAAAATATCAGCATACGTCTGATATATGTGCGAGGGACCCCAAGGCAGGCTTAACTCAGGAAAGAAGTCACATTTGAAGTTTCTCTTTGTGGTTCAATGGATTTTTTAGTTGTGATAGTTTGAAAATCTTTGTAAGTGTCATCCTTTCCCATCTTTAGTAATGACATTTGGGACAGCAGTCATTTTACTTGTTTGGAGATGGAATGGTCTGGCCTTGGTACGGAATGAGATTTTAAAGTTGAGGATCTCAGTGGAGCTGTCTCAACGCCGTTTTTGTTTTGTCACCACTGTGAAGACTTTTAAAGAAAGTGGTGGAAGTGTAAACGAGCCTGTGGTGAAAGTGTAAAACGAGCCTGTGGTGAAAGTGTAAAACGAGCCTGTGGTGAAAGTGAAAAAGAGCCTGTGGTGAAAGTGTAAACAAGCTTGTGGTGAAAGTGTAAACAAGCTTGTGGTAAAAAGTGTAAACGAGCCTGTGGTGAATGTGAAAACGAGCCTGTGGTGAATGTGTAAACGAGCCTGTGGGGAACGTGTAAACGAGCCAGTGGTGAAAGTGTTAACGAGCCTGTGGTGAAAGTGTAAACGAGCCTTTGGTGAAAGTGAAAATGAGTCCGTGAAAGTGAAAATGAGTCTGACTGTCAGACCAGACTGTGAGGTCATTATTATTAAGATTATTATTATTTTATTTTATCGTAGTATTAATTAGTTATGCGCGAGAGTCTGCCAGTTCATTAGATTCCTGTGCAACTGTTTTTATTGCTGTCATTGTTAATCATTTCGGAAAATCACGGAGATTGTAATGTTTGAGGGTGCTGTTATCATTTTGACATCTACATGCGAAGCCCACTGCATTATTCACTAGACCAACGTGGTAATGCATTTCTCGCAATCCTGAAATCTTAGGCTGTACCATTAAGGTGCCTTGTAAATATAGGAGCTGTGATACTGCCATCTGCTACAGTGTTGCTAGCAATATTAGCGAATAATTAAAAAGCAAGCTATACCTATCACCATTCCGGTCAGTTATCTGATATGAGGTTCACTGACTAGGGTCTTTCCATGCAGGGGATAATGACATTTCCTGTTAACACTGAACTCACAACTGCTATAATCCAGGACTCACTGCTGTGCTTCACCAAATCTTCAGCTTCACCACAGCGTACCAGTGCATCTACTACTCCCCTGAAAGCACAGCCAAGGCCAAGGAGGTTCTGGCCAGCATCAGCCAGCTGCAGCCTCTCATCTCCAGCCTGGCGGACCAGCTGATGCAGGCAGCCCAACAGCGCTCTGGGGACCGCCTGAAGGAGGTCCTGGAGAGCCTGCGTGTCAAGGTGAGCCCCACCCCTTGCTCCATGGCTTCCCAGGGTGACCAGCACCATTCCTGCTGACCTGGAGGTACTGGAACATAATGCTTTAGACCGGAACATGAACCACTTATTCCCTCTGACAGTACAACTTGCGAGATTCAGAATGTTACATTAACAGGCATATCATCTGGGATTGATTTGTTTACCGGCAGTGTAACTCCATTTTATCAGTTTAATTATAGTAAATATATAAAAATTTACAATTTAGCCCATAATTTAGTGCCAAAAACTTGGTTGAAATTATTAATACTTATGCTACAGATAAAAGGCCATCCTTAATTATTTTGTTAAACCCTGTACCAACAAGGTGAGTAACAGCCGAGAGTTTGAGTTCTGCCAGTGTAATTAATGTACTACGTCTGTTGCTGTCAGATTTCAATCTGCACTTGTTTTGCCCCAGTGGAATGGAGCCCAGTCGACGCATTTAAATGGGCACCTTCTCAGCCACGGTGTCTTCTGGCTTTGATTAAATGCCTGGTCCTAAGTAACGGCAGGTTTGACTGAAAGCTTGCGGAGAAGGGATCAGGAGGCGGGCGATTTCACCTGTTGTCAGGTGGTGGAGACAAGAAATAAAATAGCATAGGCATCCTCGTGGCCCGCAAGGGCCTATCAATCATAAACTGTTTATTGTGGTGTGCTGAGGAAAATTCTGCAGTGTGTTTTCTGGCATGGGTAGAAGTCATCCCGTTTTACTCTCAGAAAAATGATCAGTGCTCTACTACGTTCATTTAATGTATTTGGGGAAAAATATCTCAAATATTAAAGTTTTTGTATTGTTCTAGAACTTTCCCTGTAATGCATTTCTCATTGAAGTTGAATCAGATTACTCCAGAACCACAAAATCTGGTCTTTGAAAATTCACCAATTAATATCAGTTAGTAAGAATTCCTGGAAACACTCAATGAGGCACCAGCTGGATGACTAATTTAGAAGCCATTTAAAAGTTGGCTGGGTGGTCAACACTTGGTAGTCCTCTGCGCAGGTCCCCAGGTGTGTTGTCATGTAAGGGAGCGCTGGCTGCCGACCTCTACTCTTCTCCAATGCAGTGGGCCAGGCTGTATACTCTGCCCAATGTACGGGTTTAAGAGAAGCACCGTTAAAAGCCCCATGATAAGAGGCTGACCACGATGAGGCGACGTTTATTTTGTGGTGATCTATAGTGCGCCTTATTATCTTCGCCTCTGGGTTGACTTTAATGGGCCAAGATTTATAGCTGAAATTCAAGGGCAAAAGCAGTGTGATGAAGGGGAGAAAAAGGGCCTGTCCATTCTGAATATGAGTTCATTCTCATGCCAGGGAATTAAGGATTATGCTGCGGTGCATTTAAATTTTATTTGGCTCTCACAATTGTATTAATATAGTATAATGTAAGCTGTGTTCACCCAGAAAAAAACTTTCTTGATATTTTCTGTCAACTAAAAGCACATAGTGAGTCAGACATTTGCAAATTACAACTTTTTTCGAATGCGGTATATGATTTATTGTCCAGTTTTGGCCTTCAGAAGTCATTGTTTCTCTACACCAACACCACTCAAGCCTGCCAACCTTGGGTTTATATTGAGTTGCATGGAGTGGTTGCTATAAGGGACCCTGCATGCCCTCTTGGAGGAGACAAGCGTAGCATGCCAACCATAGGGTTAGTGATCTTCACTCAGGGTTAATGTGGCTAAAATAAAAATCTGCAAAGTGTAGTGGAATCATATTTAGTGATATATGTCTTTGTCATTGTTCATAGATGCATTACCCTTGGTGTCAAAAACTAAATATGACCTAGTTACTCGTGGAATGTAGAGCCCACGGTGTTAACGACTGGCATTGTGAGAACAGAAGCAGTTTGTCTCTTTCTTTAATGGCAGGAACCTTTTCTCTTATCACTAAAATATTGTAATGTCATTGAAACAGACATTAGGCGCGCACATGAGTGGAGAGATGGGTAGCGACGCCGCCATATCTGCGGGATTCACTCTTTCATTGAGGATGAAAGAGAAGAGAATTTGGCAAGACCTGTGAAATGCTTTTTATGGCTTTG
Organism: Hiodon alosoides; assembly: GCA_025775065.1. Lineage (NCBI taxonomy): Eukaryota > Metazoa > Chordata > Actinopteri > Hiodontiformes > Hiodontidae > Hiodon > Hiodon alosoides. The sequence continues at coordinate 24,405 of JAOYSI010008819.1, read as the reverse complement.
TTAAATCGCACTGGAAAAAGCAATGAATAATCAATAGCTTGAAAAATTCTACTTCGAGGATAAGCAGTGCTGCTAATTGTCAGAAACCAGGAAGCAGAAGAAGTATTTTCGAGAGTTTGGCCATGTATGAGGGGAAAACAAACTAAGAATATGGAACTCAGCTGGTCTTAGGAACAAAACAAAGCAGACAAGCTCTACTGAGTTTACCAAACGTAAAGGGTTGTAGGGTTCCATGATTGGGCTAATGCCATTATTGTACAAATGAAACAGAGTAGCATGTTAGCAGCTTTGTGTTCTGCCCTAGACAGGTTTAAGTGTTCCATGATTGGGCTAATGCTAGTGTTGAAAAAATAAAGTGGCGTAGCATGTTAGCAGCTTTGTGTTCTGACCTAGGTAGGTTAATGCAGAAATCCGGGAAGCTCATTTGGCAACGCCAGAGGTATTATTTCCTCCTAGGTTAGAACTGAGAAAGGTCCGCTAGAAGATTTCTTCTCATATTTACAATTAGTCTGTAATAGGGTTTTAAGGAGAAGGAGGCCAGTTTATTAGGTAAACTAATAATATCCGGTTTGGAGCCCTCTTTGCCTCCAGAACCTCCTGAATTTTTCGGCCATGGATTCTACAAGTTGTCGGGAAAATTTCCACTGCAAACAGCCCGCTCCATCTCATGCTCCATCTCAAAGTTGCTCTATTGGGATGAGGTCTAGGGACTGCACAGGCCACTCAAGTAAACTGAATTTGCTGTCATCTTCCTGGAACCTCTCTGAGACAATACGTTCTTTGTGACATTGTGCATTATCCTGCTGGAAGTATCCATGGGACGAAGGGTAAACTGTAGCCATGAAGGGATGCACCTGGTCAGCAACAATATTCAGATCACTGGGGCACCCCAACGCTGCTGAATTGGTATCCAGGGACTTAATGTGTGCCAGGAAAACGTTCCCTACACCAGTACACCATTGTCAGCCTGTCCTGATGATACCAGGCAGGATAGATCGATGGATTGATGCTGCTCACGCCAGATCCTGTCTCGGCCATCAGCATGACGCAACAGGAACCCAATTTGTAGGATCAGGCGATGTTTATCCTCTCCTCAGTTGTCCAGTGTTGGGGGTCACATGCCCACTGGGGCCGCTTCTTGTTTCTAGCTGATAGGAGTGGAATCCGGCGTGGCCTCCTGCTGCAATTGACAGACGAGTTGTGAGTTTTGACATGTTGTTCCACAGACCACTCTTGTACTGTGCCTTTATTATCCAGGTTTTGTCCTGCCTGTTAGCTGGCACCATTCTTGCCATTCTCCTTCATCCTCTCTCATTGACGAGCTGTTTTTGCCCATATGACTTTTGCTGAATCCATGTTTTCTGCTGATCGCACCATTCTGAGTAAACCCTAGACATTGTCGTGCATGAAACGCCCAGAAGGGCGGCCGTTTCTGAGATACTGAAACCAGCACAGATCATGCCATGTTCAAAGTTATTCTGCCCATTCTAACCTTCAATCGAACAGTAATGAAATGCCTCAAGGCCAGTCTGCCTTCTTTATATAGCAAGCTACGTTCACGTAACATATCTGTAGGAGAGATCCATTTTCGTGAACCTATTAAAATGGCCACTGAGGGTACTTAACCCATTGTGAATAATGTCATAATAAAGATATCGCAAGGTAATACTACTAATATGATCTGGAAAAAAAAATCTCCTTCGTTATACTGAGGAATGCTGAATTTCTTTGACTAGGTTTTGAATAGTTCTGGCTCAAAGCATTCTCTTTCATTTCCTTCATATTCATGGTTATAAATGGCAGTATCTGTCTCTTCTTTAGAATTGTTTTCTTGAACCCGGTTCCATCAGGGTTTGGTTTCCGATGGAGAAAGGTTGACTTAAATGTTGATACATCTTCATTGTGACCAATTCTTCACCAGCTATCAAGATACTGAATGATCTGAATTTCAAATCACATGCAGCTCTGTGGAGATTGGGCACCAAGGAGTTATTTAATCATCTGGGGCAGAAGTGAGTGATTGAAGTGTTCTCCCTCATTGCAGACGGAAGAGTTTGTGCATTCCCTGAAAGACGAGCTGGTGAAAAGCGCCCTCCTGGCCCTGCACATGGCACGGCCAGGCTACATCAGCAGGAGGCACCCTGCTGTCTCCAACAACACAGCCAAGAGCCAGAGCCCTTCTAAGGAGGGCGGACCGGCACTGCTGAAGCACCGGGACTCCATACCGCACCTTTCCGATTACGACGAGGAGGAGTGGGCAAGTCTTTGATTCTCCTCCCGCTGATTCCTGGACAGGACCAAATAATGACTGCCATTGTCTGTCCAAACGACACTTGAAAACTGCTCTCAATTAAAACACCAACTGTCATTTTGTAATCAATGGCAAAGTTGCTGGCTTTCAGCCAAGTTCCCTGTTTAGGGGGTGAGGCTGCTGCTGCATTCATGAGGATGTGGTGGAAAGAGAAGGGTTTTAAAGAACCCATGGTTGGTGTAATAAATACGCAAAACCAACTATCATAACCCCCAAATAGGGGTTCTCCAGAAAACCTCTCCTTAAAATGTAAAACATTTTACCAAATAAACACACTGCTTTAGATGTAATTTATGTGAGTTTTTATATAGATGCACATTCAATATCCTCTATAGAAGTTATACTAGTTTTGTATTTTACTAAAGTGTTGTTTTTCTAGACTTGTTCACTGATTACTTTGAGGGATTCTGTATAGTTTTTTAAACCATGCCTTGTTTAAAAAAATCTTTTAAAATGTTCTATATTAAATGTTAAGCAGTAGCTATCAATGAAGGGAGAGGGGTTTTACACTTTTTCTTTGTAAATTCCAGGACCGAGCATGGGCTAATGTGGCTAAGAGTCTAAACTGTGTTATTGCCATGGTGGACAGACTGCAGGAACACGATAACAACGACCAGGAGCCAACCCAGGCAGACGCCATCGCCTCAAATGCCCCAGGTAGGCACATCTTTTTCTGCTCTTTGAAGTCTCAACATCGCCTAGTAGATGACTCAACTAAATGCTGGTGAGTTCATTTGGCTAGCTAGCCGAGGGGAACCAGTAAGAATGGTATCTTTCACTGACCACTGGCATTGTTTTTACGGAATAAATTAAGGACCTAAACTGGACATGCAAATACGTTTGATTTGCTTTGGGCTGTGTCTCTGCTCACATCTGTTCTATAAAAAACACATTTGGGTTTCTACATTTTCATTCTGGGTCAGTTCCAGCTTCAGTGATATTATTGCATACAACCCCGACACTCTCTCCGACTGCAAGTACACAAATGCAAACACGTGCATCATGTAGGGCTCTGTAGCATGTTAGCAGCTTTGTCCATTTTTTTTTGTCCAATGTCCATTCCCTGCTCGAAGGAGAAGTCCTTCTAACCAATGTCAAGGCTTTTCCAAAATCAAATGCCATTGAAAGAAGAAAATCTGAAAACTACGAGCTCTATCGCTAGCCGATATAACCTGATAGCACCCTATAACAGGACAGCACCTGATATCACCTGATATAACCGGACAGCACCTGACAGCACCTGATATAACCTGATAGCATCTGATAGCACCTGACAGCACCTGATAGCGCCTGATATAACATGATAGCACCTGACAGCACCTAATAGCACCAGATAGCACCTGATATAACCTGATATAACCGGACAGCATCTGATAGCATCTGATAGCATCTGATAGCATCTGATAGCACCTGATAGCACCTGATAGCACCTGATCTAACCTGACAGCACCTGATATAACCTGATATAACCTGACAGCACCTGATATAACCTGATATAACCTGACAGCACCTGATATAACCTGATATAACCTGACAGCATCTG
>JAOYSI010008819.1:0-20451 GCA_025775065.1 Hiodon alosoides | reverse complement strand
CTGATATAACCTGATATAACCTGACAGCATCTGATAGCATATGATAGCACCTGATAGCACCTGACAGCAACTGATAGCATTTAATAGCACCAGATAGCACCTGACTGCCCTTCCAATACAAGCTTACCTTTAAAGGTGCAGAAAGGGAAAAAAAAACTCCCTGGAGTTTGCAAGAGAAAATGTGAGACAACATTTTAAGCTGTTTATGAATTGCAAAGCATATTTAAAGCTCATTGTACATTGGAAAAAGAGCTGGCTAGCAAACAGAAAGCGACTTTCGGTTTTCTAGCGATATTTACCTGTCATAGGCTTCAGTGCCTCAAGCATGTGAGATAAAAGAAGCTTTGTTGACCTAGAAAATATCATCACATTCAAATTTAACTAGCTTAATTATCCTAACAAATTTAATATAAATTCCTTTAACCAAGCATGCTAACTTTCCAAAGTGTGTACGTATTTATGTAGCAATTGAGTTATAAGAACATTACTGTATGTATAAATCACAAGATAAAGTCTTCATCATATGTTGCTCAAGAGGCTCTTCTCAGACGCTCTACCTCTTCTGCCTTCATCTGAGGAACCTGAACTCCCAGCTGGGGAGGGTCACATCAGGAATGGGACAACCCTCTTCATTTTCTGAGTACTTTTCAGGTTTTATGTTATTCATTAGTATCCTTAAATTCTGAAGGGTTCCCTACGTTAATCATTCAAATAACAAAATAAGCCATTTACACATCATTCCAAACTGTGTTTGTTTAAATACCAGTATGGGAAAAGTTGAGGCAGCAACTTGGAGTGTTGGGGTGTTTTTGGTCTTACTTGGGGTGGTGGGAGGACCTTGAGCCAAATCTTGCCTAGGACCCAAAAAGAGCAGTTTGAATTTGGATATTCAGTACATAAGGAAAATTAACTGTCTGATACTCTTAAATGTTTCAAATGTTCCAGATTACTGATAAGAGATTACTTGTATATGTTGCAGGCCAGCGTCTGGACAAACAGAAGCCATTAAAAGCTGTTGGCTCTAAGGCATTCTTGTTCCACAATGAATATGTTTATCTATGTGATGTGTGCGTGTGCGTGTGCGTGTGCGTGTGCGTGTGCGTGTGCGTGTGCGTGTGCGTGTGTGTTGAAGCATTCTGACAGATGCGAGGGCTGCCTGCCCTTTGGGGAAGTTGCGTTTTCATTAAGACGGGTAGCAGAGAAAAGTAATCATTCGCTCATTCTCTAAAAACACGTGAATAATGATGGGTTTTGGAACACGCTTCTGGAGTGCTGACACTGTTCTGAGATGGGATAGGTTCTGTGGCTCAACATGGACGTGGCTAGTGTATACATTTGATGTAATATGATTCAGAAAGAAGAAAGAACCTGGTCTGGAAACCACTGATATAAATTAAAGTCTTTGTTAACAACACTGAAAAGGTTCTTTAAAAAGTCACCTATTCAAATATGAAATTGTGAAATTGAAATATAATGGTGTTGTACTTAACCAGGTTAACTTAGACAAACCTTTTCCGCAGAAATACCTTTGGAAAAATTAGTCGCCAGAAACCAAGACAATACTGCCCCCTGCTGCTTATATTTCTTGACAAAACTCATATCGTCAGTGCTGTACATCTATTATTCAATTTCTAAGACATGTAATAATAAGAATGCAATAATAAGAAAATACATCATTGCATTAAAACTATATTTATGCAGTTGAGATTATTTCATTCTTCAGCCTCATGGTTTGAATGGCAACCTTAAAGTGGTTATTGGTAAAAACTTCAGCCAAGTTATATTAGAAACTTAGCATAACTGTATAACAATCAAAACAAATCAAAAAGTGATCGCACAAATTACTGGGCCTGGCATTGAGCTGCTGGATATAAAATGTTAGTTCTGAGAAGTATTTTAGCTCAAACTTATCCATGTTCTCTGCTGTCTCTCAGGTGACTGGCAGGAACAAATCTATCCCCTGGTGGTCACACTGAAAGACTGCGTGGCGGAAGTTGTGGATCGTGCAAAGGAGTCCATGACCTTCGTTGTCCTGCAGGAGGCAGCGTGTAGCATCCCACTGGGGCTCGTTCTGAAGCAGAGGAGAGACGTGGTGTTCAGTCAAGCAGTAGGTGTTTCACACAGAGCCTCTAATCGAGGCAACCCGGCTTCGTTTGAACAGAGGTACCTAGTCTAATGTTAGGAAAGGTGAAAACGACGCACTTTATTACAGTCTGACACACCTCACTTCTTGGTCCGCTAGTTAGTCAGTTTTACTCACAGTGTAGTTGCAGAAACATCAATTAAGACTTTTAAGAATTAAAATTAAATTAAGAATTTTTAAAATTAGGATGAGAAGGTGTGTAAGGTGTAAATGTTCATAGTACTATGTTTTAAATGGGGGGGGTGGTACGCTCTAAATTCCTCCTGTTGGGCCCCTCTGGTCCAGCCAGAGAACAAACTCACAGGTCCCTAATTGTGTGTAGCATGACTTGAGCAGAAGAAGAGCAGGAAGCGGTTCCTTTCTACCGCTTTATTGGGAGAAAATCATTTCAGATGAAGTCCCATTGTCACTTTTTTCTCATTAGTTTTTATTGTATTATAATGGATTAAATAAATGGATTATTTAAGAAGTAGCAGAGGCCTTTAAAGCCCAGTTACCCAGTAAACGTGTCGATGATAACAGCCTTTTCTTCTCCTCACCCCTCAGCTGGCGGCCTTAGCCTGCGGATTTGTCATGCGTCTGTATGCAGGGATGGAGGACAGGGGCTTCCTGCAGCAGCTACACCTGGTCGGACTGATTGCCCAGTTCGAGTGTCTGCTCAGCACGTACAGTGAGTCAGGAAATGGCACCCGTGTGTTTGCCTTTCTTTGTGCTCCAGCCTGTGGGTGTTCACGCAGAAAGCCGTGTGCTCTGTTTCCAGCGCTACCGTTGGTGCCTTCTTGTCAGTTATAAAGTCCTATAGGCTTAATGAAGTAATATTTCTGGAAAACAAACTTGTGTGGCAAAAACCTCTCTGTGAGGTTTTTGCCAGCGTTGCATCCTTGGTTTAATGACCCTCTCGGCACATAATTAGGACCTAATCGCCTCAGCCCAACTAGCAAAGTGTGGCTTTTGGACTTGGCAAAACCACATCCCATTCCATCGCAGTGCGTGATTTCTCTTGTGCTAAGTGTATAACAGATGCATCCCTTTTAGTTTTGCAAACTAAATGAAAGTACCGTTTGTCATTTTTCGGTGGTAGTTCTTGGTGATAGGTTATTGGCAGACCCTGCATTTCTCTCTGTGAAGATCCGGTTTCTTTGTGTGACAATAATGCAGATGTTGGCCAATATTTTGTGACAATAACTCAAACTTTTCCTACAACTTTTTTTTTGGGGAACTGGAGATTAAACTGTTTGAAATATTTCCCCTACGAATTTGTCCCTTGTTGCCTAGGTGAAGAGATTGGCATGCTGGAGGATATGGAGGTTGGGATCTCAGACTTGCATCGGGTCACATTTAAAATCACAGAGGCTAAGTCCGGCGACTCAGGAGACCTGCTACCTACTATCAGTGGCTGTCGGTACGTACAGTATTAAGACGCCAGGGATCACAACTGCTTTTACAGGGCTTTGAGTGGTTTCGGCTGGTATGAATTTTTTTCCGATTTTACTCAGTGATCTTTAGCCAATTAGCCATGGAATGCTGGCCTGTTTTTGATACTCAATACTCAATACTATTGTAAGAAAGTACAAGCTATCCTTAATCCAAATGTGTATGTTTTTCTTTTTCTTTTGTGAGTTTTTGTAATGAATAATATAGATATTTACACAAACACGAACGTGCTTTGGCCAGAGCTCAAACCAATGAACACTGGGCATTTTTCAATGGAGGACTCATGATACTGAGATCAGATATTTTTATAATGTTAATATGGTTCAGTTCCTGTTACGCACCAACTGTCATTATCCTGGGAGTATGCCAGGTGAAGGGAAGTCACAGCTGAAACTGTTTTCAGTATGCAGTATAGCATTTACCAATGACAAGAGTTTAGCCACTTCCCACAGATATACTTTAAAACTCTTAAGAGTCTAATAGGTCAAAATTATAATTGCCTGTAACATTTAGGACAAGCGCTGTTGAATCAATCAAGTATAAATCTTCAAAGATCAGGATTTATCCAAATCAATTACCGGATTAGACAGAGACCAATCGATTCAACCAGAAGAGTTAAACAAGAGATTAAAGTTAAATTAAAGTTAAATTGTGTATATTTACAACTTTAATCTGGGAGTTATGGAAGATGTGTAGCTCAGAAGACAAGTGTTCCCACCTTCTTGATAAGTACGCTCCTCTGTGCTATTTGTATTATGGATTTGTTCTCGCCTGGTTAAGGTCATGTCAAAGTGAGAATATTAATACTGAGATCTATTTTAGGCTTGTTTGATTTTAAAAGAAACAAATACTTCCTGATTCCTGTTTCCTGCTTCCTGCTTCCTGCTTTGTATCGATTTCATGTGCTGTGTTTCTCCCTGCAGGGATTATTACACAGTCGAAGTGCCAGTACCACGTGAGGCGTTTGAGGTATTGCCCAATGAGATCAAAGAAGGCAAGCCCGTACAGGTGTTTCCTGTCCTGTTTAACGTGGGAATAAATCAGCAGCAGACCCTGGCTGAGAGGTATGCTCAAAGCCTTTTTCTGACGTCACTGCTCGAGAAACAACAATACTCATTTTCAAGTCTCAGCGCATATTCATCAAATGTAATGCCCAATTTTATCAAGTACGATGCAAATTTAAAATCTTTACAGCCAAAATGCTAAACAATTGTACACTAATTTACAAAACAGAAACTGAGTATTAATGTCACCCATTTGAAAGATATAGGCAAGCTTAAGTAAAAGTGAGATTCAGTGAGATGTATGCACCCACCATTGTCATTATGTAATCATTTAAAATTTCAGTAAGGGCAACTTGGTATTTTCCAAGTGGCTATGTTCTCAGTATTTTCCATGTTATAATTCCCCCCACCACCTCGATTCCCATGTGGTTTAACCCAGCTGGAGAGTGGCAGCCACACCAGATAGGTCAGTGCACATCAAATGCCTAGTGGGAGGTATCCTGGGTAATGGTGGGGCAGGCCCAAGGGTATAGCCAGATTAACGCGCTGATTAAGCGTTTTTACCATTATGCATTTACATGCTAAATAAAATCTCTGCTTTAAATAGCATTTGTTCTCCTGACTGACCTGAATATAGCTTTATGATTCACTGTGGTGATAAAATGATTTAACATTTGTTGAGCACATTTTTTTATTTATTTTTTTGTCGCGTTACAGATTTGGTGACATTTCCTTACAAGAAAGGATAAATCAGAAAAACTTTGAGATTTTACATGGCTATTACAAGACATTAAGTGATAAAATGGCATTGCAATGTAAGTCTGCTAAATGAGTAAAATGTAAAATGTCTAATGAATGTGGAATATATCATTGCTGGTGTTTCTGTTGTGTACTAGCATAAATGAATTCAATTACTGGTAGGTATTCAGTCAAATACTTTTATGTAAGTGTAATATAATATGTTAAGTTATGATAGGTTAAGTGTAATTGTAGTCAAACAAAATCTGTAGAGCATTTTTAATTTAAGAACTCAGCAAGATACTGACACTTTGTATTTTGTTTACGTTTAATGGCTAGTTTTCAGGCATGTTGTGAGCCAACATTAAGAAGAAAGTTTAGTTGTGTTTCTCTTCTTTTCAGACTTACCCAATTTTCAGGCAAAAACAGGTTTGAAGGAACTACTTGAAACTCTGGGACAGAACGTGGTCAGAAAGAAAAGCAAGAACGTGGAGATACTGTGGCTTGCTGGAACGGTAAGGTACATTTTGTTCTGGTGACATGAGGTTAGTAAGCAGCTCTACAGCCCAAGAATATAAGAAATGTCCCTTTGACAAGTCTTTGCCAAAATCCATAAAACACACTGATTTCTTTATGCTGGAGACCACCGTTGCGTGACTGTGTGGGTCTCCATTACTAAGCTCCAAGTTTGTTTCCAAAAAAATCCAATAAAATAAAAAGGGAACAATGGGAATCGTTCATCTTCTAAAAGGCAGAAACGTCAGATGAAATGATATACAGCAGAATGCAAAACAGGCCCTAGTTGGTTTCACAGGCACGGGTCCTTTAGGAGATCCCGAAAGCTAACTGCCACTTTTGGGGAGGAATTCGGCTAGCAGCGGTGTTTGGACGTCCCATCACTGTGTTTACAAACCCTCCTGAAAGTAACCTGCCTATGTCAAACGCACATGAGTCCTGAAGTTCCGTTACACACAGCGTAGCGTTACTGGACACACATCGAATAAGAATAAGATGAACTTGAATGGATGACATGGATTGAAAATCTTTTTCTGGGTAATGGGGGAATTGGGACAGGAATTATGTAATCATTTAAAATTTCAGTTGCAGGGTTACTTGAAATATCCATTAGTAACAGAGGAGATTTATAAAAGCGGACATTGGCCTCATAACAATTCAGAGGAATTAGCCTATTTAGACTTTATATGTCACAGTGTTGAGCAGTTTAAGCTCTGAGGATTAGAGTGAACTTGACCTTCATGTCAGCCATGTTCACAAAAACTGTGAAAGACAAAACATTCGCAAAAAAATTATCTTGAATGATAAAATGCCAGTTAAACACAAAATATAGAACATAGACGTAGAACTATTGTCAAAGTTCTTTAGTTTCAGATGTATTTATGAAGAGAAATGTGGTTAAGTTATATCTGTATATATTTCGTGTTTGGAAAAGATAAGCTAATACTAATGCCAAGAAAGGAAACACGTGATTGATTGTGTTGTTCAAAGAATAGAAATGTCAAACTGTGCACTCATCGAGGAGATTGTTTAACTGTTTCTGTTGGCTAAAACATGTCCTGATTTTTGTTACGCAGATTTGCCGAAGACTGAACGGAATTAGATTTACCAGCTGTAAAAGTGCCAAAGACAGGACCTCCATGTCTGTAACTCTGGAACAGTGCGCTCTCCTACGCGACGAGCACGAGCTGAGCAAGGACCATTTCGTCCGCGCGCTGGACTGCATGAGGAGGTAGGCCAACCCACACGGCGACCATCGGTGCCACGCCCCCGCAGTGCCCAACGCGCTATACCAGAACCAGCCAGAACTCTCTGCAGGCGCTCGTCAGTGCCGCGCATGCCCGTCTGACCTGCATCTCCATCTCGCCAGCCTCCATCTCTGCATCCGTAGCACCTCCCATCCCACCAGCTGATCCCCAACTGGCGATCACTAGCTTCTCTATACCTCCACTCAGTCAGACTCAATCCCTCAAACTGCTGTTTCTTCTGTTTTCTCAGGCGTTTTCTGTATTGGGTTAGCTGGGAACGGGTTTTCTTAATTTTTCTGAATAATCGTCATCACAGATTCTGGACAAACTCTTTTTGAACTTTCTGGACAAACTTTATTACTGAAGGACGCTGAGATGAGCATAAAGGTCTCTGTGCTTTACGGTATTCATCCACCATATTGCGATCAATTGTTTAGTCAGTTCAACCTTTATAAACATAGATTAAAATTTTTTGTATGTGCATGTTTTCTCCCTAATTTATAACCGGCAGTAAATAATTTTCTTTAAATCGTCAATCCCCCGCATTAGGGGGTAGTATGATCATGTATCATCGAATTTGAGCCACCCGTATAGTTACACACTGCAGGCTACACAGTCCTTAGAGGTTCATTACCGATTGTAGGAGAGGCACGTCCTTTTACATCCTGGTCACACGCATGTAACATGAGCTAGATTAGAGAATAGTGCAAAGTCGCTGTGCTGTCCTGGTGACAGTGGGCATGCAACATCAACTGGATTGGACGATAATGCAAAGTCGCTGTGCTGTCCTGGTCACACTAGGCATGTAACATGAGCTGGATTAGACAATAGTGCAAAGTCGCTGTGCTGTCCTGGTGACAGTGGGCATGCAACATCAGCTGGATTGGACAATAGTGCAAAGTCGCTGTGCTGTCCTGGTCACACTGGGAATGTAACATCAGCTTGATTAGACAATAATGCAAAGTCGCTGTGCTGTCCTGGTGACAGTGGGCATGTAGCATCAACTGGATTAGATAATAGTGCAAAATCGCTGTGCTGTTAGCGTCAACTGGATTAGAAGCTGCAAAAGCTGAGTTGTAACATAAAATTTAATATGGTTCTACATCACTGGTTAATTACGACAATTGTCATTGTCTTGGAGAGGTCGCGTGTATTTAATTCACCTGTTGGATTTGGTGTCTACTCCAGGAGTTTTAGCTTTCATTGCTGTGCTGTGCGTCCCATGTGCAAGCTGTAACAGATGCTACCAGAAGCACTAAAGAGGCACTTCTCGAAGACATACCATTACGCTGCAGAATTATATTTTTCTTAACAGACACTCTTTAATAGATCACAGTGTTACACTTTTACGGATATGGATTTTCACTGAAGCAGTTTGGGTTAAGTGCATGCCTCAGCTCTACAAAGCCAATGCCTCCCTTTGGATTTAAACCTGATACCTACAAGCTGTGTGTCCAACACCCCAGCCACTCTAACATCTGCACCACCATTCCCTGTGCGTAAAGGCCACACATCTGGCACGGAGCCTTCTGGCCAGTTGCTAATCTGGATACAGAGATGTCGTTTGTAAACACTGAGTGAGAACGATGAAGGAGCTGGCTGTGCATATGGGCTGTTCTTCTGAATAATCCTGTGTTTAAAATTTAAAAGTTGCCAATAAGTGAAACAGCGTAGCTGGGGCATGTTGCCATGTGGAAACGAAGTCATAGCTGCTTCCCAAGCACCCCCCATCTTCTTCCCAGCTTCAGTTAAAGGCAGCCTGGACCCAGCTGTCTGTATGCGAGCCCCGCTACACTGCTGTGTGCTTCTCCATCCACGCGCCCATCCATGTGCCCGCCTGACGGTTGTCACTGTGTGGCTGGCTCTGGGCCACGCCTATACTAACCCGCCCGTCTTCTGTCTGTTCTTCACCCGTCCAACAGTGGGCTCTCCCAGGGAGAAGTTGCTCAGTGGGATGACCCTGAGACAGGCACTGTAGCAGAAAATAAACCAACTTCTCGCCATTTCTACCCTGTGGCGTTACTGCTTGTCAGCTCCCACCTGCTGGTCGTGTGGCTTATTTTGAGTCTGGCTTTATTTCTTGCCAAATGATAATGAACTTTACCTTATTCTGTTTTGGTTGTTTTGGATTCCACTGTAAATACTCCAGTAATTTATTTCCCTGTTAAAAGCAACTACTGTAGACTTTTAAGATTGTAAATAATGTAGAAAATAAAATTTTATTTGTATATGTTTATTTCATTCGCTACTTTAAATAGGGATGCTCAGAATCTATCATTCGGTTTCAGAGTTTGGCCGAGTACTTTGGGATCCGGTCAGACGGATCCAGAACTTACATCTGTGACAAGCGTTTTGTCCTGCACAAAAAAGAGGGGGATTCCAGTGAAGTGATTTATATTTCGTACAGCGCATACATTTCTCACACAGTAAATGAGGCCAAACCACACCTTAGCCCAGACTGAAACATCTCCGTTTGACTTCATGATGTAAAGGTTCCAAAAGACACCAAAATTTTGGTTGGAAGAGTATCTTTCTTCAAATTTAAAGAACTGCAGTCATTAGAAATGTTATTTGACTGAATTTTATTTTAATTTGGTCTTACTTAGCAACGTTGGACCCTTTGTTCTGTTGGTTTAGCTGTAAACTTTTAACAAAAAAATGTAGTTAAATTCTGTCTATTCATTTTTTCTATGATTCGGTATTCAGCCGAAATAAAAAAAAATTGCTTCAATTGTTTTAAAAAAGACAAGCATTTGAGCAGTATGTTGAAATTACAGAAATGGCTTATATTAATTACAGAAATGGAGTATGAGTATTGCGTACTATAAAGAAATTAAATCGAGTATCTTACTCTTAGAATTAATGTGTTTCTCAGAGTAACGTCAAGAAAGATTCTTGGTTTTGCATCAGTGTTAGGACTGTGACAGATGAGTGTAAAATCCCAAAACAACTGAGTTCGTTTTTTTATTGAAAAATACATTTTCTAAATTATTAGCAAAACACTTTTTTGTCTATGATCATGACCTTGGATGCTTGAACTCAAAATGAACTTGAACTCAAAATGTCATTTTCCAATATTAGCCGCAGCGAGAGTACAATGAAATCCTCCTAATGGGTGGATTTCTGTTTTATTGAAATCCTCCTAAAGGGTGGATTTCTGTTTTATTGAAATCCTCCTAAAGGGTGTATTTCGGTTTTGTTGAAATCCTCAATAGGGTTGCGATGAAATCCTCCTAAAGGGTGTATTTCTGTTTTATTGAAATCCTCGATAGGGTTGCGATGAAATCCTCCTAAAGGGTGTATTTCTGTTGTATTGAAATCCTCCTAAAGGGTGTATTTCGGTTTTGTTGAAATCCTCAATAGGGGTGCAATGAAATCCTCGTAAAGGGTGTATTTCTGTTTTATTCAAATCCTCCTTTAGGTCGATTTTGGTTTTATTGAAATCCTCCTTTAGGCATGAACACCTGCAGCATTTGCTCAATGCTTGCAATGGCCATAGGGATCCAACTTTTAAGAGATTTTTTTTTTTAAAGAGAGTTAATAACAGGTCAGAGCCAGCAACTTTCGGTTTACTAAGCTATTTTGGGTCATTCGTTGGTTTCTGATGTAGGAGAAAGAAAAAATACAAATGTATAAATCAAGTCCCAACCGACAAGTAAATGTTCTCAAAAATATATTTAGAACAGTACAAACATTTTTAATAAGAGAGAAGTACAATAACTGCTAGTTAAAAATATTGCCTTTCAATTTTCATCCCGAACACGAGTCAATTATTTCCAATATTGACTTAATATTGATTTAATTCACATTATGTATATATTTTTCAAGATAGTAAGATAATACAGAGTATATCCTAATCACCTTGCATGTCATCACCACTCCGACCCAGCTCCATCCCATGTGTGAGCAGGGAGCTTTACGATAGGACCTACATGTTTTTTTTTGTTTTTTATGGATCCTATAGTAAATAGGATTGGTCTTAGGGACATTTTTGTAGAGTTGGTCATGCATGCTTCTCCATCCACGCGCCCATCCATGTGCCCGCCTGACGGTTGTCACTGTGTGGCTGGCTCTGGGCCACGCCTATACTAACCCGCCCGTCTTCTGTCTGTTCTTCACCCGTCCAACAGTGGGCTCTCCCAGGGAGAAGTTGCTCAGTGGGATGACCCTGAGACAGGCACTGTAGCAGAAAATAAACCAACTTCTCGCCATTTCTACCCTGTGGCGTTACTGCTTGTCAGCTCCCACCTGCTGGTCGTGTGGCTTATTTTAAGTCTTGTCTTTCTGCTCGCAAAATACCAATAAACTGCTTATTATGCAATGCTTATAGTTTGCTGTGTGATTTTCTTGGAACTCAACTCAAATGGCCTTGGGCCTTGGTTGGGATAACTCCAGGTAGCTTTGTTCAGTTTTTAAGCGCTCTATCTTTGCCCACCTCTTCCATTACACAAAACGTTCCTAAGGACAGATGTATCCTGGATACAGAAACATTCTTACTGCTATGGATCCTTAACAAATGGGCATGCTTTAATTTGTTCAAAAAGAAAGTCTTTTTTTTGGTTTAAAAGTGGTTCACTAGCATTATGACCAGGATATGTAAAAGTCATTAACAAGAGAGAGAAGAAAAGTTAGATGCAGCTGCCACTGTAATGTCTTTACAGCACTGTTTTCAGATATTGAAGTTTCAGCGTAAACCTTTATAGCATGATAACTACATAGCTGCCACACATCTTTGCAGACAAGTCTGCGGTTTTGTTTTCACAGTGCACAAATGCGATTTCTCACATATCTGCATGCATTCACCATTCTTCTCCTTATGTTAAGAAATCTGAGAAGCCTTTGCCCTGCCTGAGAAATACTTGTATGCCTCGTGATTTTTTATGATTGCATCTTGTTTTGTCCCCTGTATGTAACCAGAGAGGGATGCCGGATTGAGAACGTGCAAAAGAATATTAAATGCAGGAAGTATGCATTCAACATGCTTCAGTTGATGGCTTTTCCTAAGTGCTACAGACCTCCAGAGGGCACCTACGGAAAGGCTGACACCTGAGACAGAATTGCTTATCCTAAGTGCTACAGACCTCCAGATGGCACCTACGGAAAGGCTGAAACCTGAGACAGAATTGCTTATCCTAAGTGCTACAGACCTCCAGAGGGCACCTACGGAAAGGCTGACACCTGAGACAGAATTGCTTATCCTAAGTGCTACAGACCTCCAGATGGCACCTGCGGAAAGGTCAACGTGAGACACAAACACGAAGAGAGGGAGGGAGATCAATATTCACCCCATGCCTCAATCACGCTGAAATCCAGCCCAAACTGGTGCGTTTCTTAATGACTTTGTGATTTTGAAAGGCCAGCTAGACAAGGGAAGTATAATCAGTTATTGGTCTGTAAAATTATTCTTTTCACTGACACGTCTTTCGGTTATGTCCACACAGACAGTTGTAAATAATGCCTTTATATTGGATGTGACTTGCTGTGTATGCTGTAGATATTGTAGTTACAGATGGGAAAAATGTTGTGTGAATAAGCATCGTTTTCCAGTTTGAAATGGAAGGTATGCACTACCTGGGTCAGAAAAGATCTGAAATCCCAAGAGATGGACCATATACACATTATCTTGTTAATATCAGTACTGTTCAATATCAATATGTACAGAGTTTTAGCAGCTTTTTTAGCAGCAAAGACAGGTTATCCCATCTTTTATATAGTTAATTTAAGTAAATTTTTCCTGTCCCATGTTTGGTTTCACACACAGATAGATGACTTAACAGCACCTCCATGGCCTTGTATTGGTATTGGTCATTTTTAACCCAGCACTACAGGAGGCAAAAAACATTTGTTATATGGGAATATGTGATTTGAAATCATTTTAATATAATTTATAGGAAAACAATCTTTTTTTAATATTGATTTTTTTACATCCAGTAAAAAAAAAAAAAGCGTTGGTCATTAAAACATTTAGTTAATAGATCAGTTAATTTCCCCTGAAAGAATGAGTGCGTGATTGTGCTCAGCAGGTCGTTCAGAACAGTAGCCGTATCCCCAGAGTTCTCCTGTTACATTAGTGTTAAGTACCGACATGCGTCAAATTAAATTAAATTAAACATACACCAAAATAAATAAAACACTACTCACCAGCTTACCCCTTGCTTGACAACACAATCACAACAAAGGTGCTTTTTGGTAAAAATCTGTGGTTAGTTTCACGGAAAGACTTCTCCGGCCTACTCTGGCCGTAAAGCTGCAATGACATTACCAGAGGAAAACATTAAGCATGAGTTTGGGTCTATTAACCAGGACTGCTAATCAGATGGCGGCAGAATTAGTGTCTAATTTAGGAGGTATTTCATTGCTAATTGCATCATTAAATTATAAAGATAAATAAAGATCAGTTATTCCGTATCATTTAACTATAGACATGACAATTTGAATTCAGGGAAAAAAAATTTAATCTATGCAAAACTTTTAAATATAAATTTAAAATGATGAATATAAACACTATTCCATGTTTATTATAATTATATCTAAAAATATTTATTACTTTGGAATTACTACATCTAAAGTACAAAGAAGAGCCACCAAAACGATTTTATTTTAATTTTTTAAAACTTCTTTGAATGAGCAATACAGCAAAATGTATAACAGTAAATTCCAGGATCTTTATCATATTTGACTGTTTTAATAATTTAGGATTGTTTTTGGCATTTTAGTAAATACATAACGCAATTTATACAGTTCATATTTTGATGCTTGGCATATTGGCAAAATCGTAGGCATCAATATTATTTATTTACAAAGACAACTTTCTGTCTCAGTGTTTAATTTTCACTACTGTGCTGGTATGGTTATGAGTGCTTACCTTAAGATACCGAAAAGCCATGTGTATTTCCATTAATTATTTATGTTGACGCTGTGTACCATTTCGCATGTTATTTTTATTCAAATACATTTAGTAGGTTTACAGAATTATTAGCGTTGATTGTGTTTCTTGGTCTTCTGTCTTTTTGTTTTCCACTTAACCTCAGTAATTGTGAACAGTACGCAGCAAGCAGCCATTTATTAATTTCTGTTGCAATCTTTGTGGCGTTGCCGTAAAATCCTGCAGGTTTATGGATCTGTTGCATCAGTTTTAGTTTTTGAACAGTTACACCATTAAAACATTTTTTAAATAAATAAATAAAAATTTAGTTAAAAGTTCCAGACGGGCCTCAGCCCGCTCCTCCAGTCCAAGTGAACAGGCAGACAGGCCTCAGCCCACTCTTCCAGGTAAGGCCTGTTCTAAGCTCCATCACATTTTTTACATGAACATGAACATGAATCACACCTAACCAGGATAAAAAGTCCCTAATACAGGAAGCACTGACCGGAATCAGGTGTCTTTACACAGCAGCGTAGCTAATTTTCATACATTTTACAATGGTACAATATAAAATACGGACACGGTTTTGATTTGCCCTCTTTTCAAACCAGCGTTTTTTTTATTTAAAGAGATAAACTGTATCTACCACACAATCACTGGTCACAACGTCTTTATACATTCAAAAAGAGAGTTTACTTCTGAAATAATGCATTGCATGATTGATATATGGTGTGCTAAACGGCCAAACTTCCAGCCCCTGCAGGGATCCCTCACATACTGATGGCATTGAAAGATTTAGCCACCTCATCCACATCTGGCTCCTCCTCCTCATCTTCCTCCTCCTCATCCTCCTCATCCTCCTCCTCATAGTCTTCGTCCCCGCTGTCGTCCTCCTGCTCCCCTCCACCTGCGGATGCCAGGTTTTTCCAGTAGGCGCTATAGCCTGAGGCGCCATACTCTTCATCCATGCCAGTCTGGCGGCCGAACTTCACAGAACGAGCTGCAGGGGAAATGAGCACGCCAGCTCAGCGCAGAACCAATGACTGCCCGAGTCCCAGGCCATGGGGAGGAAGCTTCTTTATTATGCTACCGTATAATATCCTCAGTGAGTGTGAGGTTAACCCCCGTGGTTATTAAAAAAAATAATCACGCATTCAGTGGCTGGCAGTTGTACTTACTGGACATGCTGAGATCTTTGGTTTCCTGTGTTTCATGCCCACACTTTGGGCATGGAGGGTTCTTGCCCTTCTCCTGCTTAAACACTTTACTCCGGGCATGATCGTCACAAAAGCACGCCTGGGTAGAGATACACAACACCAGTAGTTTGTATGTGGGGAAAAAGACAAAGATAATGGATATGGAACAGTCTTGAATACAGTATAAGCCAGAGTGAAAACACTTATTTTTCTTTATTTGTTCTTACCTTGCAGCGGAGGCAAGAGTGTTGTCCCATTCGGTTGCATGAAATACACTTGAAAGTCTCAGCTTCGAGGACCTGACAGCTGGCCTGGTGTTCAAACTGATCGTCTTCACACAGAAAGTTGTGGCAAAATGAGCAGCGAAATATCCTACCCCCTGTTAGACGAGAACAGTGATCAGAACAGTAAACATGAAAACCATTTAAAAATTTGCAACAAAAAAGACGTCATTTTCTACGGTTATTTGCTACAAAGACGGAATCATACCCATTATTTGTCTTAACTGCAATTAATCAACAAAACCATGTGGCATGTGTCGCTTCCAATTTCATTTTACCAACATGTTTAAGAACACGTTTTGTTTGTGTAGATAGTAGACCTAAGGATCCTGGAGATAACAGGAATGACCTGAACTTTGTGCAGACTTCTTATTGTCATTACCGTGCTCCCAAACGCTCCGTTCACACTCGATGCAGTCGGAATCCGACAGCGGGCAGGTGCAGGCATGAGTACTCAGACACTTCCTCCCATGGCAAACCCAGGCCTCGCAGAAGTCACACACTGCCCCCTGGCCACAGAGTATCAGCATAAACAGCATTATAACAGAGCAGTTAAACTGGTAACGCGCGTCCTAATCACAGCCACTTAGAACCCTAGTGCTTTCCATTGGTCATGGGTTCTGAATGTTAGCTGGGTTAACCATGAAGAACATCCTCACCACCATGGCTAGGCCAGTGCTGTGTATCCCAGGATGCCGGATGACACAATCGGAAGCTTTCATGCATTTCGTTTTACCTTTAAAAACAGAATACAGGTAAATATGGTATAACAGTAACATGCTACTTGACAAGGGTTTTAATAAAGTAATGTTACTCATTATGTTAGATTATGCGTTCTTTGGAGATTAAAAAATTAAAAATTGGGTTTTATAGTTAGCATCATAATTTAAACTCAAAATCAACGCTGTTTGAGGTTAAACACATTGACAATACAATTCAGACAGAGGTGTATATAATGCCTCACCGCACTGTGCACACATGGGTAACTTCTGCACAGAGGCACAGAAGTAGCAAAAGGCCCTGTTTTTCTGCCGCCTTGGGGTCAAGGAAACAAAACAGCCATTAAAGTGGGTTTCTCACTAAATTTTACAAAGATTATTTAATCCCAAAAGTAATAATGCTTTATTAAGGATTGAGATATGCTAACTTTGCTTTAAAGCTAATATTTAGAAGGGTGTGTACCTTAGGCACTTTTCACATTCCTGTTAAAAAAAGAAAAAAAAAGAAAAAAAGATTAGGAAATCTGTATTGTCATTTACAAATGACACAGAAAACCTTCCCCAGTGCAAATGAACAAGTTTACTTTCTACTAAATGACATCATATCAAAGCAGTCAATTTATGTAATATTTCATGGTAACCATTCATGCAACCACTTAAATGTAATAACTATAATAATTAACAACAACAGAGCTTAAATAGGCCTCAAAGGTCTGGATAGTACCCACCAATGCCCCACTTCACAAAAGACCATCACCGGTAACACACTGGTCAAGGTCAATAACATTGAGGTAGTAATGCTATGTCAAAGAGCCTTGGAAGATAACAGCTCTGTTCAAGTTCTTATGTAGTTTAACACATTCCCCACATCCATTCGTTTACCGCATGCTGTCATTGTACCAACGTGAGGCCTGTATATTTTAACTTAATCACAGCGGTTAATTTGTACCATAGCAGAATTGCACGGGTGTTTGGCCACGTCAACATTTTCCCGGTTGGCACGACTCTGCTTCTCCCGTTCCTTGCGATTTTCGGCTTTTTTACGAGCGCCAGTCTTCTTCTTGGGCATTCTTCAATGTAGCGTTAATCTGTCGATCCTGTAGTGTTTTCATACAAGACACTGATTAGGGAATATAACTTGTAGCAACTACTCTACAGATACAGACTTGCAGTCTTCTAAACGTCAAGCGAATGTCGCTTTTATTGCTACTCTGCCTCTACTTACAGGTTATGTCTAGGCGCGGCAGATTTATTATTTAGAGCAGAAGTGGAAGACTCACAGATGCAGTTCCTCGTTGTCTGCTAAGACCTCGCTAATGACACATCATCGAAATAACTTCTGCTGCGCGTAGAATCATCCTTAGTGATTATTTTAAATGCCCTAGAAATCCTAGAAATTTTGCCCTGAATTAAAACAGATCGTGTTCCCACTACTGGGAACATTCGCCTGGATCCGTCAGAATGTCATTCGTGTTAAAACACGCATAATTAATACGTTGCTCATAATTTACTGCCTACCACTGTCACCCAGAGAGTAACGTTAAAATATTTACTCATTACCTACATTCTATCATACTTTAGTTTACCTACCTCTTCGGTTGTATATTGGCAATTAACCAAATGACATATCTTAGATTAAGAAAGCAAATTAACATTTCATGTTAGCCGTACACACGGTAAATCTCACACTCATGTGCAGTACTGTAGTCAACAGCTGTATCTAGCTACTCGTGTTTTGTAAAAAAAAAATAATAAAAAAAAAATCCAATTTTGAATGTATAATTAGTTTTAAAACGTTATTGAATAGCCGGACGAATTAAATCCTACCGGTGAAATGTAGACTCCTCAAAAAGGAAATACTTAAATGTATTTCCGGTCCACCTAATCCTCATTCCGGGTTGACTAAAGCGACCTAGTAGCTGTTTGGTGTTGGTTTAACAAAACGACAGATAGTTTGTTTTAAGCCAATACATCAGCCGTTTATAGTGCTTAAGTCGCGTGTTAATATAGATAGACTAAACGGTTTAATATAAGTACATATGTAAAATTTTGGGAATCCGACGTCACGGGACAGGGATTGCTTTTACTGATGTTTCTTCAACTGATCAGCAAATACATAAATTCATATAAAGATATTGTTGACCCCTTCCAGTAGATGACGCTGTTCTATTAAGTTTTTATAATAGCATTTTCTACAGAGCGTTCACATTTCTAGCCGAACACACAAAGCAGATGGATCACTGACATCGTAAACCCCTCGCTGTGTAACCAGCAGCAGTTCAGAAATAAATATAAAAAAAACATTTGAAACGACCTGACTTTAATATTATCTAATATTCCGAATATCGAACAATATTCGGTTAAGTCAAATTCGCAGAACTAAACTTCTTGAAAGAGGAGAACGGGAGGGAGAGGGTGAAAGAAAACCCGAGATAGTGGAACAGGAGAATATTCGCCAGAGTGGACCGTCCAACAGCCTTCGAAATCAATATGGCAATATCCCTTGTTCAAGCCTGCCGCAGTCTGGCACTGTCAACATGGCTGCTATCCTTTTGTTTCGTGCATTTGTTATGCCTGGACTTTACTGTGGCGGAGAAAGAGGAATGGTATACCGCGTTTGTAAATATCACGTATCTAGATCCAGAGACTTCAGAGATCAAAACCGAAAAGACTGAGTGCGGGCGCTACGGTGAACACTCTTTGAAGCAGGATGCCAAAGGGGTAGTAGTAATGCCCTCGTCCTTGCATGAAAGACAAGCTTGTGACCCGAGTACTAAATTTGTCATCCCAGCTCACGCCACGACATGGATAGCTTTAATAACAAAGGGAAACTGTACGTACAAGGAGAAAATCCGTCATGCTGCAAGCCAAAACGCTTCGGCTGTAGTTATATATAATGTCGGCTCCGCGAATGCCAACGAAACTATTACAATGCCCCATCCAGGTAAGTCCAACAGATATACCACACTAGCAAGCCAACACACGTTTTTATTTGCTAGCTACGTAAATAAGGCCGTGTTCCACACAGGCAGCAGTAAAGCTAGGCAGCCAGTCTGTCGAGGCTGAAGTTATATTGTTTATTGTATTGTTAATACGGCATGTTATTTTCTTCATATGAATCTATTTACATATTTATCGAAACGACATACTACTGTTAATAGCAGGGATTTGTCGCTGGATAAAGCCCTTATCACGTCTATCTATCCATAATGTATACATTGAGCCGCTAAGGTGTACCTGTTGCGTGACCAAGTAACGTTCTCAGTCTTACCGTTATTATTCAACAAGACGCCACGCGTATCTTTCGCACTTTACATGATTTATCTTGGCCCAGTTTTCCTTCTCTGCGGTTTTTAATTTAAATGATTGAAGACTCACATGGCTCTAAACGTCTAGATAATCTTTCTCTGTTATAGTAAGATGTACACCGAATTTTATTAAATTTCTACCATCTTAGCCGAACAAATAAATCAAAAGCGCCGGTAAAGTGCTATTCGCCTGATCACAACTAATGTCTTTGACAACCTGTACTGTCCAGCTATTTGCTGTATTTACAAACCGCCTGCAATTAACTACTGTTCTTCAACCATTTATGTAAAATTTACTAGATTTATGGATGCGTATATAAGCGTATGTTGTATTAAAAGATACTATAAATGATACCGTCATCGTAAATCCTGTAACAAACATTCATGTTGCACCTAAATTCCTCTGCCACAGTCGTTTATGAAAACAAGCTGAATAGGGTTATGCTTCCTAACACTTGGCCAGTTTGGAGCACATCCATAGTTAAATCCATAGTTAACAGTAAACGTACAAAAACAGATTATCAAAATGACCATCAAGGCTTATTTTTCAGGAATTCTTTGGAAGCTTAGAATGGCTGGGTTGATTCATGATTGGTTGACAAGTTCACAATACTCATCAGTCATTTCCTGAGGGAAATGAAGCAGGGAGTTAGAAGAAAGGCCAGCTTTTGCTCGAGGACTGCAAGGTAGTCGGTACGTTCGAGGGTTGCGGGCGGCTACCACGGTTTTGGTTGATAAAGAATGAGCCCAGAGCTGCAGCCCGAGACATTAAGGGAGCAACACGATGTGTTCAATAGAGATGGAAGCCGGCCAGCTTTGACTACTCACAGCGATAAGAGATCACTACTGAAATAGTCTGACATGCACCAAGCATCTCTTTTATAAATAATTTATTAAGGTGTGTGTGTGTGTGTATGTATGTGTGTGTATATATGTATGTATGTATGTATGTATGTATGTATGTGTGTGTGTGTATATATATATATATATATATATATAT
>JAOYSI010008818.1:0-11295 GCA_025775065.1 Hiodon alosoides | reverse complement strand
TCATTACCCTGTTTTAGCCTGCTCGTCCCTCATTACCCTGTTTTAGCCTGCTCATCGCTGTTTCATTACCCTGTTTTAGCCTGCTCGTCCCTCATTACCCTGTTTTAGCCTGCTCATCGCTGTTTCTTACCCTGTTTTAGCCTGGTCGTCGCTGTTTCGTGACAGATCAGTCAGTCCCAGGGTCAAGGGCTGGATATGATACAAATCAGCTGTGCAATCTCTTTCCACACATGCTGCAAGCAAAGAAAATCTTAAACATACATCTTGTTCAAATAGGGTATAGCTCTCTCAAGTAGTTCCAAGGTGTCTATATTAATAACATTCCCACAAATATAATAATGATTGTAGCCTTACATGTATCTGTTCCGTTTGCAAAGCTCAAAATGACTGCCTTCCACGATAAACACTGGCTGAAATAAGATGAGGGATTTACATTTAATCAAGCATTGATTTTGCTGATAACTGTTCCACAGGAAGATTTTTAATAAAATCCAGGAACAACTGGATACAGTACCAGTTCATACGCAAATAAACCATCTATATCGTAGTCTAGATAATAAACAGTCTAGATAATAAAAAAAGATTACACTCCTATTTTCAGTGTCTACCCAGCAGTGGCTGCATGTTACTCAGTTTGAATACAACTTTGTATTTGTGTCAAGGGATGCAGGTATAGTCATTCACTCACTCATTTCTCACCTTCTTATCCAATTCAAAGGCAGGGAAAGCCTAGGATGGGACACCAGTCCATCACAGGGCCAAGGACATGCAGAAAAACCCAGACAATAATGACGCTAGCCCTCTGTGCAAAGTTTCAGAGTTTACGTGAGGTTAAAAAAGGAGAATGATGGGAAACCACAGCTGGCTATGGCATGTGCAGATATGGGTCAGAAATCGTCAGTCCCGCGGGAACTTTTTTGGATCTCAAATCATCTTGGTTGGATGGGTGTAAGGTGAATATCTCTTATCTCTTAATCTCCTTTACATTCCAAGAAAACGCCTTTGACCCAGAGGCAGTGGACCTTTCTCTGGTGCCTGCTTAAGGTGGCCAGTGGAATTTCACACACGGTGTGTGTGTGTGTGTGTGTGTGTGTGTGTGTGTGTGTGTTTGTTTCTTGTTTAATGAGCTGAACTTCTATATTCTTCTGTGAAGTCTACTCATTGTAGTAGTTACTTCAGTAGAACTACCTCAATTATGATGAATTAGACCATTTGAAACCGTTACTTCACTATATTTAATGTTCCTTTACGCACACAAGCTATTGACCTGTATATAAAACAATAAATCTCTCCTTTCATATCCAAGAACCACTTTCTTTGGGGCACCAAATATAATTAATATCTCTCAGTGTCTAGCTTTTCTGTGGGGCTTTATTTATCAATACTCATTTAAGTTGTTTCGTTCGCATAGGGCCAATATTGAGTCAGACTTCTCTTTGAAAGGCACTTCCCCTCGAACGTTTACAACTGCAAAAATAATAGCCAATGCAACAATGAGATCTCACAAATATATTCATTTATGAAGACAAGTACTTTAACAGGCCGGCGAGCACTACGCCAATACAAAGAGACAGAGTTCAGAATGTCTTGTTATATTTTGGCACTGTGGTTTGGGTAACCCTATTTGTCACTCTGATCATGAGGACTAAGCCAAGCCAACCACATAAATAACAAATGGACATTCTACACAGGTACAAACATCTAGCATATTGAGTTCAATCAAGCATAGCAAACATCTGCATGGGCTTTGTTCTGCCTCGGTCCTTAGCTCAGGGGTTTATTTACTCCTTGGTACTAACCGTGCAGAACTGCAAAGGAAATTTGCATGAACACACACAAATTAAAATTCCGCTGTTTGCTTAGAAATGCAAAAGAAAAAAAGAAAAGAAAAAAAAAAAGCACACTTGTAAAATTGTTAATTTGGCCCAAAATTAATTAATTGGCTGTTTTGTGTTTGTCTGTTTAATTAATACTACTGAGATTGCATAACACATACAGGCTGGAATTTTGAAGCTCCTATTATTTAAGTGGGATGTTTTGGCGTTTACTTCACTTACTCAGTATACCGGTTAAGCATTTAAAGTGCATTTAGTGCTCAGTAATCTATGATTTGCTCTGATGGAGTGGTACTCAGTTACACTGAATTTCTGTAATAAAACTGAATGTTTAAGTACAACTACGTCTGAAAGGTTTCTTTATGAAAGTGACACATTGTGGTAAATCTCCCATTGAAAAATATGAAAATGTGAAAAATGTTCATTCCCCCTCACCTCATTGTTATTTTTTTTCCTCATTCTATTTGGGCTAAAACATTGTGTTATCTGTTTCCTTAGCAGTCACCCTTATTCAGAGTGATTCACAAAGTTGTCAGTTTTACAATTTATCCAGCTGGAAATTTACTAAAGCAATTTTGGTTAAGTACCCTGCCGAAGAGGCTCAAGGGTACCGCAGCAGGGCCCTCTTGGGACATCGAGCTGAAAATGTCGAGTTCCACGACTTACTAGCCATGGTAATGTAACTTCCTTCCTGCTGACACATCCCCGAGCATGGTGAGGTACCCGGAGATGTTAACGCCAGAAGCTGTGTACATTAGAGAGTAGCATGTTTCAGAAAGGTTTCAAATAAAATAAACACTCATCATGTCCAACAGCGGAATATGAAGAGGGCTTCTCAGACTGGTTTTGAATCAGTGCCCACCTCACCTGGTGACGCGTCTCTGAACTCGTGGACACGCGCCACACTGATTTAAACCCCCAAACGCTGAGCGCTCGTACTGAGTAGTCCGGTCTTTGTGTGTGAACCTAAAATGTCTTGTAAAAATTTTTGTGCGACACAGATAAACTAGTTATTACATGATAATTTAATCAAAACTACTGATTTTGTTACAAAACATTTCTGTTTATTTTACGATGCGGGTGGAGCGACCACAATATTAGCTGCTCGGAGTGGGAGCTGTTAAGAGAGGGGGTGGGTACGTATGTATTTATTTATGTCCTCCTTCTTTATCAGCACTGTAAAAACGTTATCACTTTAGTGCAGAGAATAAACGTAATTTGCACCAAAGCGCTAATCTAAAACTGAGCCATCCTTTTGCAAGGGCTTTTTTGGCCATGAGTTACCCTCACCGATACCTGAGGTGTGACAGTCACACTGCATAGTCACACTTTTTTTTTCAACCCATAATTCTCACGTGAACACTTCTGTGAACCAGGTGCCTGGTATTTTTGTTGGCTACCAAAACCTGCATGAAGACTTCCTCCAGTTCCCCCACCCGTGTGACATCACTGACAAAGTGTGAAGGACTGTGTTAAGGTTTAGGTGCAACGGTAGCTTGAACTTACATTTGGACTTCAGAAGTGGCAGACTACCCTTCCAGTGGACCTCCACTTTCATAATGCGTTACGTTTTTTAATCTACCTTTCAAAGGTTTTGGTGTAGCATACATCACTGCTGCAGAACTCCTTACAAAATTAATCAGATTTAAGGTTTAAGGATTTAAAGGAGTTTTTTAAATGGCTAATTTCAGTTTTTCAATTCAAAAACACAAGTCGTTTGAGAGGGAAACTCCAAGGCCCCAAAGATTAAGCCATGGCCAAAAATTTCAGAGTGAGACTAATTTGGAGAAAGGGGACAAACACCCTTTAAAGGAATAGAACAGACTCCTTTGGAAAAAAAGAAGCCTTTGGGGAACCAATCAGTGAGCCACTGAAGAAAACCATCTGACTGAAACATCATTATAAGGACAACCAAAACCCTTGAAGTTTTTCGTGTAATAATTTTTTCCCCTCAAAAAAGGCGTTAATTTAATTTGTCAGTTTTACTTTGCTGCTTTAGTTTACTTTATATCAGTGAACCCGTCGGAGAAACCAGAAAAAGATTTTGTTGAATGCTTTTTTTGTTTAGTTTTTTCCTCTCCATCCGCTGTATTTCATTCTCCAGATAAAGGCCAGTCTGCAAATTGAGAAAATTAATAGTCCGATCTCATGTCGGATCACTCCTAAATCAACAAACAGGAATTGGTCACTGGAGATATTTTCTCTTATCGACTAAAGGCATAACAGATTTCTTTGCTTCAAGCTTTTTGGGATCCTGGGATCATCCTCCTACCAAGCGTTGTCATAAAAACGTTGAGAGAAAAAACACCTTGTAGAAGCACAGTGTTTTTTTACATTCTAATATCAGACCAATTGTGTCTATTTGAATCTGTCTTTACTTATTTAGCAGACACTTAATCATTACTCCATTATTTAATCGTAACTAGAGGGACACATTGCAGTATTGGGGACTGTGGTTGGCCTCTCAGTTCCTGGAAGAGTTGTAGCCTCTGAAAATTAACAGATCCTTTTTTTTCCAAATCTCAATATTTTGGAACTGATGGCCCAATCACAATCTTATTAGTAGTTCTGGAGCAAAATGTCTTAACAAAATCCTGAGGGTCTGTTCTTTGAAAATGAAAACTTAAGTTCTGTAATTTGTCACAGATAACCCTATTAGCCCTTCAAAAGCAGTGGCAAAATTGTATAATTTACATATTTATGAATATATCATTACCACTGCATGTGTGTTAATCAGCATTATACTGGTACTATCATTAGTGATATTACCCAGGCATGGCGTTCATTCTCTATTTGACATGACGCCTGCATTATATTCTGTCCTTTTAAAAGATCATTACCCTGGTCACACAGTCCAAAAAAGAATAACGCTTAAACCTGAAACTCGCTAAATTCTGTACCGAGGGGAAAGCGTACCACAATTTCTGTTTTATTTTCCCAGTCATTGCTTGAATCAGATAGATTCCTTTTGTATGTAATGAGTTTGATTGAACCAAGAAAGTTCAAGATGGTAAAATAGGCACTGTTGATATTGTAGATATCATATTAATGATAAATGAACAATCGCAAAACTGTCAATCATCTACAGACAGCCCACATCATAAAAAAAAAAATTAAAAAATGGATAGAGACCTGTCCAGAGTGTGAATAACAGGAGTTCCCAGCTGTGACAAGGTCTTAGATTGGGGGCACCATACATCTGCAGAACTGACCCTCATGAGTACTGCCCTCAACGGCGCTCTCTGATCCGATCAAAGTCAGAAAATTAGAAGGACCCGTTCGTCAACAGCCTGGGTTCTGGAGGGCCCGCTAGGTGAGCGCATGAGACCCAGACGTGACCCGAACCCCGATGGGAAACCCGCAGAGTTCCCTTTTTGTAATCGGCACAAGCACCCCTGCATGTTGTGTTGATAAAGTGGCTTGGGAGTCCAGTTCAGAGCGGCAGTCCATTCTGCAGCGGACGGCGGATAAGGGCATGGCCTAGATTCACAATGCCCACAACAGTAACCGATCCTACACTGTTTGTCATTGGAGGCCAGGTTTCCAGTTGGCGGACCTGAATAGATTAAAGGTCCTAGCACAGAAAAATACATAGTTCATGAGTAAATGCAATGGTTGAAAGATATAGGTCACCTAAATAGCTAGTGCTATTTTCAATTGTCCCTTTTTTTGTCAAAGATTTTCTTGATGATAATAATTTATCATTACATGATAATTATAAAAATAATTCGTCATTATAAAATAAATAAGGAATTATTTAATTTACAACACAGTAACGATTTGCTCTGAAACTATTGTATTGTGGACTTGTTTATATTCAGACGTTTCTATGTTGACATTTCAGTACAGATTTAACTAATTAATCATCAGCTAATTGAATTTAGTAGTCAGACCATACCATTTCTAACTGGCAATTACATTCAATTTGTAAAATATACATACAGTATATATTACTCAATTTGGAATACTGTAACTTAAAATGCAAATTTTTCAATGCTATGGAATCACTGAGATTCATGGATCCTTGACAGGGATCTGTGGCAGGAAGTTAGGACATGCCTACAGGCGGAAACTGTTTTATGCACATAGCTTATGGGAAGTGAAAAGGCACTATTTGTTTGCTGGTTAGTTTCCAGCGTTCGTTTGCTGGTTTGTTTCCAGCGTTTGTGTGCTGGTTAGTTTCCAGCGTTCGTTTGCTGGTTTGTTTCCAGCGTTCGTTTGCTGAATGGTCCCCATTAGCCTGAAGGAGTCTACTGTGCTACCCTAGTCTTTTGAAGGCATTGTTTGCTAAAATGTAGGTAATTAATAAAAAACGGCTTTGTAAAATATTAAAATAAAAAAAATAACAATAATAGCACTGCATGCAAACCGTCAGAACCAGGTTTCCCAAAGTTTTGGGCTTTGAGGGCCAAAGTCTATTCTTAGCTTTAAACCTTGGGCTGAAACATGAACAACTTATTTCAAAGCTGCGAAGCATTACACATTAAATTATTTCATTCATCTATATTTATTTTTTTATGTTTAGAAACTATGTAGTTAATATGCGGTACAAATCACATATATGTGGTCAATTTGAATCATGAATTGTGTTTACAATCCATATTTTCTCATCATTCTGCACACCTCTGGCAGTGATGGGCCAAATTTGGCCCACGGGCCATGGTTTGGGAACCCCTAGACAAAACAGATTAAGGTTTCTGTACAGGTTGTCCGCTAATTCCTCTTAGAGGTGACCTAAATTAAATTGCTTGCCAAATTGTGTTAGACCACACATTTAGATAAAACACTCTCATTTAGAAGATCCACAAGGTACTGGTGTACTCCTAGGTGTTCTAGGGGTGCCCAAAACTTGGCACAGTGTTGGTTTGCAGGGGGACGTCCAATGAGAGTGCCTTGGGGCAGTTCTGCTGTACACATGTTTTTATAGGCCAGAATACGCATAGACACGAGTTTGAGCCACTCTTTTTACCCAGGTTTCCGAACAAAGTTAGAAGAGTCCTTTGGTTCAGATTGTGTGCTCTCTCTGGCACCCTCTATAGGTCGTGGAGTTTTTACAAGTTTTTAGGACGGCATTGTTGGAGGGAATTAAAAATCCATGCCTTGATCTGCTCCACTCCACAGTGCTGCTCCACTGTACTCCTCCAGCAGTGGTTTCTGCTCTCTGGTCTGAAACTGACACTGCCCACCAGTTGGCGGACAAAAGCCCCTGCGTGACAAAGGCTGCGGGTTCTTTGCTCACTGCTCAGCAGGGTGCAGGCCACATGTGTTCACCTGTAAAATAAATGCAATGGGGAATTACTGCTGACTACAAAATTAGTTTGAAAATCAGCTTGCGCAGATTAAGCTCGAATAATAAATCCGTGATAATCACAAATCGTGTTCAGGGATTATGCAATTATAATCCCTGCAACACAATGTAAAAGGTGAGGTCCAGATTAACTACTTTAATGGTCTAGATTAAACTTTAGATAGGAGATAATACTGGAAATGACAAGACAATCATTAATAAAGAAGGTAAAACGGATACAAAGCCATTACATTTTTTTAATTTATTTTTTTAGATTTAGGGTTCTACTTTGCCCACGACACAAGGGGTAGCGCACGAGGGAGCCAGTGGATTTGCTGTTTCTGTCCATCAGAGGTGAACTCTCCAGCACTAGGGCCAACAGAACGGCACTCTTGAAGCACTATCCAAAAGAAATCGTCTTTCGCAGAAGGGGGCGTGGAGCCGCTTTTTTGGACGAGACATTGAAATCTTGCTGCACAATCCTATTTTTGTCTCAGTTAACCTGCGTCTCTGCCTCTTAGCCCCCCTCTTGGTGCAAACGCATTTGTGTTTTTTGTTCATTTGTGTTTATGAATGAAACATTATCCATGTTCAGGTAGAAAACCCTTTGTAATACAATAGCCTAGATTAATTTAAAAACAGTCAAATATTTATGCAGGACAGAGTGTTTTCATTTCAACACAAATGGGATTTATACCGAATGCTGTGTTTATTAATAGAACACACCATTTAGAAAGAGAACATTATTAAACACTTGAACTGTTCTATACTATAACCAGTTGCTGATCATCGTTTCATTATTATAATTATTATTGTCATTATTATTATTATATTTATTGTTGTTTTTCCGGTTTTGTTTTATATTTGAGGACTATTGATGTAAATTAGCTTTGGCTAAATTAAATGTACAATGCATTCAGTGTGAATCATCAGTGTTTGTAACTGTAAGTGATCCCAACAAAACAAATGCATGAACAGCAAATACAATCAGCCTTATCATTCCGCACCATTACCACACATGTAAATTGACTGCTAGTTAAAGCAAACCCCTGCGTTGCATTTGTGCTTGCCCCACCACAACATGCCATGAAAATTGTAACATTGCCTTGGCCACACCTCAACCTGTCAGCGCCACACTAGACATCTCAAAGTCATGCACTTTTGCTATTTATTCCCACCTTGCTTTGCCCACTCGCACGGGAACGCCCGTATTTGCATGTTCCTTCTTGTGAACCCGCAGAAATAACCCATCCACCAAACTTCCTTATTTAAGACCCAGAAGTTTCAGTGCACCAGGTATTAAAACGCTTGTGATAGCTGAATGAATCAGGCCCTTAATGGCCATATTGCATGGAGTTTTTCCAAGTCTCATACAAGTCTTAAATAAGGCTTATTAGAGTCATATACTCTTGGAGCTAGCTAGATCTTAACACGGCCATGTTTAGACCTATTAGCAACTGATGGTGATTCAAGGGTGACACACAGTCTAATCACAGGAGAAACTTTGACCTTGCAGTAATCCCAGCCCTGTAACCGATAAGGCACTCAGGGCCGCAAACAGGGGCCTTGGTCCTCGATGGATCAGTAAGTGGAGTTTCTACTCTAAGATGAATTGGTCTCAACAGGCAGGCGTATAAACAACTGAAACCTTTACATTGGGAGATACGAGACTTTGTCTTCCTAAACGCAAGCTTTTAGTAGATTAAATATTTAAAACTTGTGAATTTATTGTGTCCCCCCCCATCCCCCTTCTTTTTGTTAGATTTGATGCCTGGAAGGCTTTCTATTGAAGTGGTCTGTGTCATTCTGAAGGGCGTTCAGCTGGGTTTTGTTTGTAAACTATTGTATTAAAAGCTTTATTTAAAAATAGATTATCAAAGATACCAAAGATGGCAAAATCAAAGGTGGGTGGATGGGGGGGAGGGGGGTGTTTGAAATGGGGCTTCCAAGGCTCAGTTGGTAAGAAGCTTACTCAAGAGCAGACCGTGTCCTTTGGTTCAGATTTACTGGCTCAAACCTGGGTCGTGTCATTCGTCTGCTGTGGCGCGATTGTTGGAGAAACACTAGTGGATAGGGTGCTGACAAGTCAAAAAATTCCCAGTAGAGCTGCTTCAAATGTAATGACTGTGGCCTTTCATAGAATTTACTGTAGTGCGGAACTGTATGATATTGGTAAAAAGCTTTCATTTAGTATCTGTAAACGTTGCACAACAATGTCAAGTGCTTATCTGTGTAAGATCAGCACTCAAATTGTGTTGAAGCATTTGAGAGATACCACTGTCAAGACTTCCTGTCAGTACAGTAAAATATGTACAGTAAAATATATTGTTATGGTTGCAATAAAAAGGCGCAGAGCTGGAAAGACTTGAAAAGCTAACCAGAAACTCGAACTATGTGGTTCTTGGCGCAGTTTTTAAGTTCTCCAGGATCGTTTCACATCTCGAAAAAAGATTTTTCATTCCAGCCCCCCCGCCTCAGGGAATACAAAATTTCTACTGGAAGAGCTAAATTAAACCGGTAAAATCTCAGAGACGGATATAATCCCCCAACCTTGTAAAATCTCAGCTCTTTTGTCCATAATGAAATATGACTGTGTAGCCTTTCTCAGACACGACCGTGTTCTATTATCAAGTTATACTTCCCTGAGGCTTCATCCAAAACCTGTCCCAATTTTACAACAGCGCATTAAGCTTGATGACCAGTTTGTATTGACATACATAAAATGGCTTAATTTCTCCAAGACCTCAATTTCTTTGTATTTATACTATTTATGGTTGAATGCAGAATGGAACGAACTGATACATAACTTACAGTGGCCATAGGCCAATTAACTACTGCACAATGTGCAACACATCTATGAGTTCTTGCCACTTGTTGTCATATAAGAATATATACTGAGAACAGGCATCAGGGGTGTGATGCTGTGACGCTACCCCCGGTTCGGGGTCCACCCGCTAACCGGGTGGAGATGACACCACAAGGACCATTTATTTTTAAATCATCTTTATTATAACAAGTGTTCAGGACAGAGTTCATAGAAACGGTTGTAGTCAACTCTTTCCTCCAGCCAGTGCACCCACATAGCAAGATGACAGCGATGGAAACGCCTCCCCCTTTTGTCACTCATCACAGTTGCCAACCCACTCCTGGCTATGGGTCCAGAGGGCCCAGTCACTGGCAGCATCTCACACCAGCTAAGCCCACCACAATTACAAGATAAGTAAGGAAACCACACACACACATACACACAGCAAATTTCAGGAAAATGCCTACACTGCACACAATTTCCACAAATTCATACACTGCAGGGGGTGTGCACCGCCATTAACCTACCCTCTTGACTGTCTGTGCCCTGGTTGTAGACTGTACTAGGTAGAAAAGGGGACAGGATCCTGCAGCAGATGGAAGGAAGAAAAGGAAAATGACTGGCAGACACACTGGACACAACACAGAGCATTAAAGATACATCTGTCCCCTGCTGTTGGCTTCACTAGCCCAAGGCACAGATTCAAAAAACATATATAAAAACCCAATCAGGGAGAGGCGAATACAGCTGGCCTGAACACAGGAGGTGGGGGGGTGGGTTCTTAAAGCTGAGCTGAACACAGGGGGAGAGGGGGAAAGGCAACATCTGGACTGGACACAGGAGAAGAAGGGGACAGGCAACATCTGGACTGGACACAGAAGGAGAGGGGAAAGGCAACATCTGGACTGGACACAGAAGGAGAGGGGAAAAGCAACATCTGGACTGGACACAGAAGGAGAGGGGAAAGGCAACATCTGGACTGGACACAGGAGAAGAAGGGGAAAGGCAACATCTGGACTGGACACAGGAGAAGAAGGGGAAAGGCAACAGCTGGTATTGCATATTTCCGGGTGCAATCAAGTGACAGGAGGTGTTCAGGTGCTTTGTATTCCCACATAAGGAAAGTCTGTCATCAGGATAACCCCTGAATAACATGCTGTTGAAGGGTTAACTTGATAACAAAAAGACCTGAAGTAAAATTATGATCCGAGTATACTGGTCTGGTGTGCTCATCGAAGGCAGAACCACGTCTGACATGAACAAATCGTCACTGCGTAAAGTCCATTAGAGATTAAGTGATTTTACTAACTTTCAAGTGTGGTCTTTTTTCACAATTGGCCTTTGAATCACCAAATCTGGCAATTCTT
>JAOYSI010008817.1:831-11296 GCA_025775065.1 Hiodon alosoides | reverse complement strand
ACACACACACACACCCACACACACACACCCACACACACACACACACACACACACACACACACACACACACACACACATGGCAGTTCATTCCTGTCTTGGGGCTGACCAGATTCCTGCAGTCTGTTGTTTCACTGCAGGGGGAGTTCAGTCATCCCAGCTCAGGACCTGAGGCATCACATTTCATATTTATCTGACAGATGTTCTTTTCGGAGATTCAGGGGCCTTGCTTATTAAGACTAAATCTGCTAGCTTTGTTTCAATGCAGTTACATAGCTGGTGCTTATGGTGCACTTTATCATTTTTACATCAGCTGTGAAAATCGTCCAACAACCAAAACCACAATGATAACAAAACCACTACAATTATTTCTGCTACTTTATAACTACTATACTGCTGCTTCAAATCAGTATCCACAGAAACCTGTACTAACTGGTTTCTATCAGCAAATTCCCCCAAAACAAATGGTACTAACTGAGCAAACCAAAAATGATGCAACAATATCACACTGAACACCTATTTCTTACTTCTGAGGGAACACAATGTCGTCAAAACAAAGTCTTGGGGTTGCCACAGCGCAAAACAGAGAGAGCTTAACATGTGTTACATTTGTTTCTGGCATACAGGTATTTATCCCCGCTCAACATCCTGAGCATTCTCCACTGGAGTGCTCAAGATGAATGAGGAAAAACACACCATTCTAGTCTTCATTCAGTCCCTATTCAGCGACGACACCTCCCCTTGCTGGGCCCTCGCCTGGTTTCTCAGCATCCAGAAATACTGAGCTGCAGAAAAACATGTCATGCAAGAAGGAGCCCATTGTGCAGCAGAGAGAACAGATGGGAACTCACACAAAGCTCTGGACTTTTTCGTTCATCCATTCTCTGCATACTTTTGATTGATTAGCAAAACAAATTACAATGCCAATCCCCTCCATCCTTCCTTCTGTCACAAGAATGAATTAGAATGAGCATGTGTACCTGTATTCTGGCAATGGACGTACAGTACAAATGAATTTTTGGCTTTTTCGTCACTGCTAAACTCGACAAAACGCTCTCCCATACGGATGACTGTGGAAAACCAGGAATGACCTAACGTTATCAGTGCCTGTTTGTCTCAACGCAATATCCACACAGCACCCCAGCAAACAAACACACAGAAAACAAACATACATAACCTCAGCCCCACATTCCCCCTCAGAGAGAGACTAAAAGAAAGAAAGGAAAGAAGAGAGAGAGAGAGAGAGAGAGAGAGAGAGAGAGAGAGAGAGAGAGAGTGAGAACAGCAAAGCAAAAAATCAATGCTTTATCTGTGTTCCCATGCCTTAAATCCCATTTGGCAGAACATCAAGATAATTGCATCTACTGCTTTTTACTGCCATAGAAATTGATTGGATTATTCAATTAATGAATGTATTTCTCATTTCAATCACAAACTTAATCCTGCATCCTTTTGCTTATCGGGCCTCGGAAGTGGCCTGTTTGTTGTAAAAACCAGCATGGAAGCTAATGAATTCTTCCCACGGTTCGGTGGCAGTCTGATATCTCAGCGGGCTCAGGGCTGTAATGCAGTCCCACCACCCTGCGCTTCTGCTGTCCTCCTCCTCCCCGTTTCGCTGGCAATTTGTCTGTCTGGTTAAGCATATGGAATTCACCGGTCTGGCGTAATTGCCGTGAAGCCGGGAAGGATGCCCTCTTATAAATCTCGGGCCTAAAGAGGAGTCCACATCGAACAGCTGGCAATGTTCGGGGTCGCAGTGTAAACGGCACATCCGTCGCAAAGCACGGTAAAAGTATTAAATGATTTCAATGATTAGGGTTGTTTAAAAAAAAAAAAACAATACACTTTTAACACGGTGCATTTGCAACTATTAGAGCAGTTAAAAAAGAGGTGGCATTATAAATACTGCATATTTACATAATAACTATAGTGTTATTATTCATAGTTGCCCTGTACTTAATGAGTAATGACTTTCATTGCGGTCTATGACTAAAATGGCTACCCATCTTTATTTCAGGTTATTCCCTTGAGAAAGTTGCAAGTCAAAACACTGATGTTATATCTTTAGTGTACGGTCTAAATCGATCCATGCGAATATACAATTTTTTTTATAATAAGTCATGAAGACAGTACACTGTAACTGCAAAGCAACAGTGTATTTGTGCCTCTGTACACATTTATTTACACAGTAATAACAACCTAGATATTTAGAGACACAAAACATAAAGTGTTTCAATGGTAATATACAGCAGCGTCAGAACAAAACACGCTGCGAGGGGCGTAAAACTGCTTGCTAGACGGCGAGGGAGCGATTTCCCTGTTCCTCGGCAGGCTGCAATCCCCTTTTCTGTTGGGCAGTTTGTGGTCCAGCTGCCGGACCCCGCGTTATGTGCCTACACTGGGTCGGGCCTGCGACGGGGTTCTCCAGCTCATTGTTCTAAGACGAGCAGGACTTTGACACTCAGCTGTCTAGTTCGCTCCCTTATTGCTTTTTAAAAGAGAGACATAATACCTTGTGATTGTGTGACCATTAGAAGTATTAGAATGGCCAGGCATCACCTAAAATTTCAGGCGTTTCAAGAAAGATTTTAAATCTAAGAATTTGTCATGTTCTGATGTTTTGATTTGACGTAGTGATATATTACTGGTCCGTTGGACACGTCCTAAATGTATGGATAAATGGCTCAGTGATTCACAGGGTTAGAAAGACAAAGTGAGCCTGTGTGCCTCTCCTGACCGGGCCTTGGGGATTCTGGCCCTTCGCCTGTCGTTCTGCCAGCCTCCAATCCTTTCCAACCCCTCCGGGGAGGCCGTCTGCTCTGGCTGACCTGTCGTCACGTATCATTGGGCAGTCGGCACAGAGCCTGGAGTGCCCCCAGACAACGACATTGCCAAGGATATGGATTCAGTGGTAACCACCAACTCCAGTCTCTGGGCTGAATATCCCCAAATAAAAGTTCATTCCCACGTGGCTGTCAGGGGCAGTGGTTTTGAAAAGTGATTAAGGTGCTTGGCTTCTAACCAGAAGGTTATTATTTCAACTCAACCGGGGTGTTCTGCTCCTATGTCGTTGAGCAAGATACTTACCCTTGACATCAATCGGTATTAACAGACACATAGGTGCGTGACCTTTGTTCTGGATCAGAGCATCTGCGTTGCAGATAAAACCTTATCGTTGTATTACACCCTTTGTGATGTCAAGTTTTTCTGCAACTGGCATTATTTATCATCTGTGACCAAATAACGAGAAAAGATTTCTGAAATGTGGTTGGAAAAACATTTTGGCTTGCTGGAGAAAGCTATTTGGATGGTTTGTTCGGTTTTAGTCCTAAAAAAGATGGAATAAAATTTTGCTCTCCATTTAGATATTTCAGTTTTGTATTCTCTTGCGACCATGGCATAGCTTTTGAAATTCTCTTGTACCACCCTTCATATTAGATTGTTTGTAATGGAGACCACATGAAGGGTATCTTCAGTGGGGTGAGAGCAGTCCTAGGCTGAAGTTTGTCAATTCATTGCTGATTTATTTTGACTTTAGGCTGTGGGTACGCGCATGTAATGACATCCGTTTCTTGACACATGATATTTTCAAAATGTACATTACTGATGGTTGGCAAGATTAATATTTATTTAGCTCAGTGCTAACGTTGGATGCAATGCAAGCGCGGCAATTGGGAATTGTTGCACATTTTTGTGGTGAGCATCTATAAAGGCTGTACAATATTTAAATGGTCCACTGTTCACATCCCTGTTAATTAAGCTTGTCTAAGAGGTGTGTGTAGGCATCCCTATGGGATATAGTTGTGTGGGCAGCAGTAGTCTTGCTACTGCACACCTTGTGGATTCATAAATCCAGCTCTGCGCTATCATGACTTTAATGAATGTAATGAAAAGCCTTTTGATACAAATAATAATGTGATCTTTTGTGCCAATGTGTAAAATGGCAGGGCTATTTAGAAGGGAAGTAAACGGAGAGAATGGGGGAAGAGGACGTTAATTAAACCCTATGAGAATTTTCTGTTTCTGTTTTAGCATGCAGCGAAATGAGGCTTGAGGCAAGGAATGTCATTTGTGCAGAATTAGCCTTGGAATAATCAGAATACCCTTGAAAAGGATTTATTGTACTCCGTATAAAATATTTTTTGCAAATACATTTCCATCAGAACAAATTCACACAGCCAGCCGATACAGCCAGTCTGACAAGGTGAATGTAAACGTAAGATTGTTTTTACACTGATAGAGAGTTGGCCGATTTTCAGGTTCCTGCCCCTTTTTTATGCTATATTCCGACTCCAATTAATTGTCCGTAGCCATTGAAAGAATCACATTCCTATAGTGATATAATTTTCTCTTAGGTATGGAAGGACACAAATTCAGCCCGATGAATGATAGCACATGTTCTTGGCCTCTATAAAGGAAGAAGTGTTCCTATTGAAAATAGAAAACAAAAAAGTTTAGCACAATGTTGTAAACACGGGTCAGGAAATCTTCCCTCCGATTAGAAACTCTCCAAACACTGTCAAACTTTGCTCAATGGAGGATGAAATCAGGTTATGTGGCGTTACACAAAGCCACTGACACTTGGACATTGAGGGAGGGCAGGCAATTGTGGCTTGGTGTATTGCATTGAGGTGTAGGCTAAATGTCATCCTTTTTGTCATGGTTATCGATGAACAAAACACGTTTTTTGTGACATTTTTACACACAAAAAATGTTGAAAAGGCAGGCGTCAAAAGAACAGAGGATGTGAGTGTACTTTTATCAACACAAGCTAAGAAAAACAAGCTGCACGGGGGAATAGTGTATCTGGGATTGAACAATCCTGAGTCCTGCTCAACAGCCACACGTCTGAAGAACCCAATTCTGTTCTGTCAGTTGAAACGAGATAAGCCTCCGTAAATCCGACATTCAAATTTGAAGCAGAAGGTCAATTAAAATGTAAAACGCGTTTGCTTTTTTTTTGGTGGGGGGTTTGGATACCATGACTTCATTTGGTGAATAATATACACTTTATACCTGGAAAGATCTATTACCCAATTACCGTAATGCAGCGTTGGCTGAGCGGAGGGAGGGGTCGATCATTATTTAAAATAAACCAGGCAAATTGGGAAAAGGATCTAATCGATTTGCAACAAATTATTGATGATGTTGGTGATTGAAATAAACTTTAAAAAAAACAGGCGGCCCTTTAATGCTGAGAGCAACGTCTTTGGAAGCAAAGTGAATAGAACAGTCTACTCGTTAACCATTAGCGATGCTAGTTGTGCAACTCTGTGAACATATCTGCAGGCTTTGTACTTAAGTGGGGGAGTGTCTGATAGACAGCGATGAGGAAGCTAAACCTCTTTTTAGAGAGCAATTTAGAAGAATCTTCTCTCCTTCCCCTAAACCTCAGATTTGGATCAAAATGCCATGGTGTGTGAAACAAAGCGAGAGCACTATTTTTTTCTGCACCTTGCACAAAACAATGAGTTTGGTGCAAGCTGAAAGCAATGGGAAGTAATTTCCGGGCAATTGAAGTAAAAGAACAAAACCTATGGGTATTTAATCCGCGATTCTTTGGAAACATAAAAAAAAATAAGTTAGGATATTCATACAGGGATGATGTCACTCGTGCCTATACATATCTGTGACTCCATATTATCACTGGCAACCTACCGCCAGTCAGACATCGCCCACTTTTCTGAAAATAGGCAGCTTGCAGGCAATATGTGGTTCACTGGTTTATTCTCTGAGGCCTTCATTGATTTGGGCAGCCAGGTATTTCACAGAAATCCCCCTGGTGAATAAGCTTCGCTGAGTGCTAGACTTCTGGTCCCTACTGTATTTTGTGCGCGCACGTTACTCATGCAGCTCCGGATTGCTTCTCAATGGAGACGCCTTTCGTTTACAGTCTCGTAACTCCGTGCCCCTGGCCCTGTGGAGGAACGGGCAGGCGAGGAACTCCTCGTGGGACGCCCGCGCGTGCCCTTCCCCTGCTGCAAGCCCACATCAATTAAAGTTACAGCGGGCCTTGATTGGAGCGGGCGCGTCGCAGCTTGTTCTGACAAGAAGCTGGTAATTGCTCGGCAGGCGAGAATGTGCCGGGCCACATTGCGTGACTGGGACCACGAAAGACAGAGACACGGCGGGCCCTTCTCCAAGTTTTGGGAGCCTATGGAGAGGGTCCTTCTCTCACGAGGCAGGAACGCAGTCCCAGCTGAGGGTCTTTGGCATTCCTCCCTGGTCCGTTTAACCGGACGCCTGAAGTCCATCTCATCGAGAGTAAAGGAAGGAAGGATAAGGATTCAATTTAGACTTGCAGGCTCCACAAAGAATTTAACTCAACTTCTCTCCCTGGAGAATGATATGATGGTGGAGATGGTGATATTTTGTGGCATATAGCCCACGGTCTGAATCAAAAGAATTTAAAAAAGTGAAGTGTTCTGCTAATTGAAGATCAAGTCATATTTGTCCCAGTAATGGGAGAAACCAGTAGTTTGGGTAGGTGCCTCCAACGATGATAATTGTCCTTTCCAGCGTCCAGGTCACTGAAATGGTCTACGATTGAGGGAGGTGGGGTTTGAAAGTTATTA
The DNA here is from genome assembly GCA_025775065.1 of Hiodon alosoides. Classification (NCBI taxonomy): domain Eukaryota; kingdom Metazoa; phylum Chordata; class Actinopteri; order Hiodontiformes; family Hiodontidae; genus Hiodon; species Hiodon alosoides. The sequence continues at coordinate 4,724 of JAOYSI010008817.1, read as the reverse complement.
CTGTGTTTGAAAGTGAATGTGTTCAATCCAGGATTCTGTTCTCTCTCCAGCTGAGTTCAGGTTGATAGATTATGCATAATCTTATATTTTAATCAATGTAGCCACTGAATTAATGATTTGGGTCACGGTCATTTTGTTCAGCTAAAATTTGCCTTCATGAACTACAGTACACAAAACTTGAGGGCTGTTTGAATAGATTTAGCAGATGTTGCCTCTTGAGACAAAAGCTGTATATTGTTTGAATTAATAAATGTATTGATTTAGTGTAAGGCTGAGTGGTGTGTCGATACATGCAAAGATTTTGTGCGTAACTCTGACAAGGTGGAGGTCAATTGATAGATGGTACTACATGTCAGTCAGGCCTCTGTGAATAATTTTCCTGCCGTGCTAGATGGACAATAGAAACGAAGTATGTGCATGCTGCCAGTGGACTAAGCCGGAAATGTTCCAGGCGCAAACATTGAATTAATGGAGATGTATAATACTCTTGGCCACTACATTTCTCTCTAGATCAATGCATGCCCCAGTCTCTAATATTTTACTTTTTTTGTGACGTTTATATAAATCCTGGAGATCCCCCCCACTGGAAATGAGTTGCAAGAAGTGCTGGACAGGGTAAGAACTGATCAAGAAAATTGTAAGACCTGGTTCAGGACAGGAGAAGAATTGTTCCAGGACAGGTCTGGAACTTATCCATCAGGGAAAAGAATGTCCATTGAAGACAGCACACCCTTCTAACTAAGCAGACGTGGACACTTCCCCTTGCTGGGTAGTCTTTGGGCAAACCAAACCTTCTGCTCTGGCAGCCTGACTTCATGTTCTGGTTAAAGTCCAACAACAACATCTCCAGTTATTTTTGTGAAATTGAGATTAGAAGCACCGTTCACAATACAGGTTAACGCCAGTTCCATACTCTTTTTCCATGCCATCTTTTGACATATTGTCTGTTTCAGTCAGAGTGGCTTCAAGGGAATATATCTCTTCCAGAGCTTATTTTCTACACGTTTGTAAACTGCATTTTTCTACCCATAATGCTGGATATGTTTCCCTATTTCTAGGCATAAAATTGTCTGGGTGTCTTCCCATCACAATAAGTCTCTCAGATGATTTGTGGTGTTAAACCTCTTCCCCTTACACCACTCTCTGCTGAAATACCAAGTCATGCTCTGATGTTTTTATGTTGTTTATTCCTTTTTCTTTCTTTTTTTTTGACTATCAGCCCACATCAGGCTTAGCTATCTACGACTGTTCTCGTGGAATCGCGTGGACGGTGGATAGCTACATGGAAACAGTCCTTGAAACCCGTAGATATGTTGTTGTTTTTTTGTTTAATGTATTTTGTAATACAATAACAACTCTCATTTCCACCGCCTGTGCTTGTTACTGTAGGTCTTCCAGTTTCCCTAAGTCTTGTCCATGAAGAGTTAATCAGGTAAAGGGTTTATAAAATAAAAATAAAATTGTATTTTTTGTACTATTTTTTGTTTAAAACATTCCGTTTGCCATTCACCCTTGAAGCACAATGTGTGGGGGAGGGGGCACTAGTAGAAGTGTTCTCCTTTATGGCATGGCTGAACATCTCCCCCTCCACCCCACACACTGTGTTTGACACCCCTCGTCCAGTGGTAAAGGGTCAGGTGGCGTTGTCCCCCAGTGCAGCGGTGTACCTGCTACCACAGTCGAATGAAAAATGCTCGCCCTGTAGCAAATTGGGGCCCAGGTTATGATTTACTGACAGGCAGAGTTGCTTTCACAGCCAGAACCCTCCGTAACATCATTTATTTAATAGCCTTGGAGTGCAGTTTTCGCCCCGTGAGTCCGTCAGGTGAATGGCGAAGAGCAGTCCAAAACAGCCTGTGTTTTACGGAGGGGAAATTGATTGAGTTACGACACTGACAGGGGTAAAACAAAAGTAGTCAGCCAGATCTTAAAAATGACAACGTTTTAAAAAAAAGTTTTTTGCTTGAACAGGATTCTGTTGTTTTTCACATGCTGTTGAGTATGTTGTTCACTGTACCCTATTTTTAGTTAACGTAGGACAGGGCCTGTTTCGTTCTGTGGCATATGTAGGCATGTTCGCAATTATATTAATCTGAGCAACATAGGGAGACAGACAGAGAGAGAGAGAGACGCCGAGAGAGAGAGAATTATTGTCCTGATGTTCATTGTTTATAACATGTTCACTGTTAGTAACGATATTGTTTCTTTTCTTTTTTTTCTTTTTTTTCCATGTGTATATTGTATTTTGTACAATTGCTTTGGCAACACTGGCTAATGCATGTCATGCCAATAAAGCATCATTGAATTGAATTGAATTGAGAGAGAGACACACAGAGAGTGAGAGACACAGAGAGAGACACAGAGAGCGACAAAGACACAGAGAGAGAGAGACACAGAGTGAGACACAGAGAGTGAGACACAGAGTGAGACACAGAGAGAGAGAGACAGAGAGACAGAGAGAGACAGAGAGAGAGAGACAGAGACACAGAGAGAGAGACACACAGAGTGAGACACAGAGTGAGATACAGAGAGAGACCGTTTCGGCAGAGGGCCAGCAGTAGCTGAGCAAAAGGATTATACGCCTATCCAAGATTCACACCGTCCTGCAATCCTAACTTCATGTTCAGTAGTGTAGATTGTACTCACAAACTGTGCCTCTTTTGCATCATGCTCATTCTGTAACCATGGGTGATAGAATTGGAAAAAGTTTTCTTTAGGTGGCAGGCCATTGTTATAATCCGAAATCCGGCTAACATGAAAGTCTATGGGGTGGGATCAGTTCACACAAAAATGCTGATGATAGCTGGAATTAATGATCAGGATTGGTAATAAGCAGCATCTCCTGTAGCAGCAGGAGTACTGGTAGTGATGATGACTGATAATATTAATGAATGATAATGCACTTTTCTCACTATAAACAAAGATTTTCTTCTTTTTTTTTAAGTCTTGGCAAAAAAAAAAAACGTGGCGTAGGTCTGACCGCTCATGTGAAAACCTGGCCCGTCGGAACGGTGTGTTTTATTACCCATTATTATCTGCGCCTGTAATCGTCTCTTTAGAGTCCATTGAGTTTGCTATCACTCGTCATCATCTGGCACAAACGGCACAAAAGGAGAGCTACAGGGATTGCATCGCATCACAACTGTGTGGGCTCACGTGAGTCACTTGTTCAGAGTCAGCCGTCTCTTCCATGCTCCTCTGTCGATTAGCCATGGCTTGATGAATTGCTACTGGCAATGCTCAGCTATTTGCAAAAGAAATGCATTCTCAGATCACTGCCAGTGCGAAGTGTGGTGATGCCTTCTCCTCCTTCCTGGAATCGAAACTGTTTGGGCTTTTGACGAGCAGCTGACATAGAGGATGACGGTTCCTGGCCCTTTGGTGCTTTGAGTTGATTTCATAATAAAAAATGTAAGCTGCTCGCATACATTGTGATTTAGAGCAATTAGGTAGCTAAAGGCAAAACCATGGACCTCGGAGGTGACAGGCGTGGGTTGACTAACATAATGACCAAACACATCCCTTTGGTATTAGTCATTACTGACAGGAGTGGAACATTTTGCCATTTGAAGGCAAATGAGATCCTTCGTTTCGATTTGTGTGGCAAAATGCATTTGCAAATACCTGCCATTATAATTTGCATTGATAATGTAGTTTATTAGCGCACATTCGGGTCAAAGGGGATTGTTTTTTATTTTGCTTTTCTCTCTCCCCTGAAACGCCCGTGTTTTGAGTGGCTGAACCCAGGGAGCTGCTTTTTAATCCGAAACAGTGCTGAGGTAGAAAAAGGTTATTTATATATATTTTTTTTCCATTTATTATCCCCATGCTTCTAAGGGATGTTTTCAAGCAGGGTGAAAGCTGTAGCTTCCACTGTGTGATGAACACATAAA
>JAOYSI010008816.1:0-11297 GCA_025775065.1 Hiodon alosoides | reverse complement strand
CCCCCCCCACCCCCCCCCCCCCCCCCCCCCCCCCCCCCCGCCCCCCCCCCCCGCCGCCCCCCCGCCCCGCCCCCCCCCCCCCCCCCGACCCTAAAATGAAAACTCCTTAAATTGCCTTGCTCAGCTGAATTCTCCTCAATTATTCAGGAGATCATTTTACATTACGGTCCCTTTAGCGAGAAGATCCATGCATATAGCTGATACTCCAAGATGTGGTTCAATGAGTTAATCACAGCTGGCTATCACTCATCATTTTCTTGTAAAAATTGGTTATAATACCGCGCAGTTCATCTATTGATGAGATAAAGAACGCTGACGTAGTATTGTCACAGCTGAAATTGAATTTCTCAATTTGACATCCCTGCTGCTTAAATTAAAAGCCAGAGACTGCTGATGTTTCACCAGTTTGACGTCTCTCTCGTTGCCGGACCGCCACCGCGGTGCTGTGACAGCTGTGAAATGAACGCCCCAAGAGTGAGTTTGTTGGAACCGCTCACCGTTGAAGAAGGGAACACACTGAAAGCCGAGACAGAAGAAACAGATTCTAGAGATTTCTAAAGATTTGCTTCGAGTTTTGACTTCAACTCAGCGAGAATCTGCTTCCTGAAAGGCAGAGAATAGAGCCTCCCTGGGGGAGACTGAGCCAGAGCCACGGAGTGGGAGTGGGAGTGGGAATGGGAGTGGGAGTGGGAGTGAGAGTGAGAGTGAGAGTGAGAGTGGGTGTGGGTGTGGGAGTGGGAGTGGGTGTGGGAGTGGGTGTGGGAGTGGGAGTGGGAGTGGGAGTGGGTGTGGGTGTGGGAGTGGGAGTGAGAGTGGGTGTGGGTGTGGGAGTGGGCGTGGGTGTGGGAGTGGGAGTGGGTGTGGGAGTGGGAGTGGGAGTGGGCGTGGGCGTGGGAGTGGGCGTGGGAGTGGGTGTTGAGTCGGGAGGCTCCCATCGCTGACCGGCCGTTTCCCCTCCAGCCCCTGCCGGACTCGGAGTACAACGGCAACCCCGAGACGGTGGGCTACCGGATCAGGCTGTGGCGGGCAGACTCCCGAGCCGGGCCCCGGAGCCAGGTGGTGAGCGACAGGCTGGAGAGGGAGATCACCATCGAGGGCCTGGAGGAGTGGACCGAGTACCAGCTGCAGATCCAAGCCTTCAACTCCATCGGGCCCGGCCCGTGGAGCGAGGCAGTGAGAGGCCGCACCAGAGAGTCAGGTAGGGGAGCCCCTCGCAGTGGCCCTCCCACACCTTTTACCACAGCCTGAGACTCTGCAGACTCCTATTAGCATCTCCGCACTGTCCCCTGAGACAGGGGATGGAGACCATCCTTCTATTTCTCTCTGTCTGTCAATGTTCCATTTTAAGTAGGATTCCATCGAGACAAATCACACGCCTGACCCCTTCACTACACCGTTATGGATGGAGTGTATTACATTCAGTTCATTCAGTAAGGGGCCCGGAAAGTATACTGCTCACAGAACTGGCTAACTTGCAAGTCTGTGAGTCAGTCGCCAGCTCTCTGTGTATAAAAGCCGTTTATTAATTTCATTGATATTTGTCAGTTCATTTCAATTAGCTTTTAATTAGCCTCTGTTATGTAATCCGAGTAAAACCCTCTGGTTTTCTTCTTCTTGATTCCAAAGCACCAGTTGCGCAGACATTAATGACAGCGCGCTTTTATGAAATATTTGGATGAATCTACTCATAGTGTCTTATAGTACTCATATTTGCAAAGCCATCTTGGATGCCCAAGCGATTTAACACAGAGCTCAGCGCCCGTTGAAAGAATAACATTATCACCGCGTTTGCATCGTCACATTCCGTCATATTTTAACCACTGTCTCCCGAACCCTTGGTAATTCAGTGGTATCCAAACTCTGAAACTGTTTCTGCTACGTGTGCACATTTGTAATACCTCACATTTGGAAATTAAACATCGGCATTCCAATAGGTAAGCCACATTTTAGTATTGCAAAGTGGTGAATACTTGCCTGCCAGATTTCCGCTATGTTCTGTTTTTCCTGCAAGCACCCCACATGTGGATTTATTTGGTGGGAACATTTGTAATGTGAATTGAGGAAGATTGTATATATATATTTATATATATATTATATATTTATTTATAGTAACCCCCCGCCTCCCACCTGTTAACAGGCAATAAGGTCAATTTGATGGCGGAAATGAGTTTCCAGTGCTGCACACAGTGGAATTGTCACAGTCATCAAAAGCAGGTGGAGGATTTGACTGGCACGTGGTCCCTGCCTGATTAAACCTGGCAATGCTCACTCGCTCGTCAGCGCTCATAAAAAGACCTGCCGCGGGTTCGCTCTGCCCCTGTGGCCTCTTGTCGCCCCCTTGTCGCTGCCGGGCATCAGGCTGGCTGTGACTCCGGTGCGATCGCTCTCTTCCCACCCAGTGCCGTCCGGGCCTCCGGAGAACGTGACGGCGGAAGCGGTGAGCTCCACGCGCATCCTGGTGACCTGGGGACCGGTGCCAGAGCAAGAGCAGAACGGACACATCCTGGGGTACAAGGTACAGTAATCTGGGAAAAGGGCGCTTTTAGACCAGATAATCTGCCTTCCAATGTGTATTAACCCAGCCCTGTTATCGGTTGGAACGGTCCCGTTTAGTAAGATCCATGCAAATATCTGATATGCCAGACAAACGTATATTAATGTAATACGCAGTGTACTAGAGTGATTGTAATATAAGTGTGAGTGGTTGTTATCGCTCTTCCTTGCTGCAGTAGGAGCAGGCAAACAGGGATAAGGATAAGAACCCAAGAGGGAGGGACTGGTTACAAATTGTACCACTTGTCACTGGAATGCAGAGCAGATGCCGAGTAGATTTTATGCCATTTAGCGCAACTTCTGGCTCGTAGCATTTCGCCGAAAGTGTGCTGCCCCCCAACCAACAACCCCCATGGTGGGATATAACAGTTTACAGGTTGCACAGCCGCCTTAAGTAAGACATACAGTCTCCGCCTCCAAAACTGGGAAGCAAACCGCAGCAAGTATCCCTGGATTCATTGTTCGACACCTGGCAGGACTTGGGATAGTGCAGGCGCCCCGTTCCAAACACAAACAAAGCAACTACTGCCCCGCGCGAGATCGGGAGGCGATGCCTTCAGCCTGAGGCCCAGGAACAGGAAAAACCCTGGTGCGTTTCGACATTGCTCTCTTCAAGGTGGTTTTTCCGTCAGGGCCCAGAGGAGACAGTGACATTTGTGCTGGGCGCTGGACATTGGCAAGCCGGCAGATTGCTGTTGGTAGGTTCAGCTGTCGAGGTTGGTCCGTAGCCCGTTTTGTTAATGGAAATCGTGTCTAGAAAATCTATGGCGATGGCCAGAATAGTCTCAAAGGGCTTTATTAACATAACTACAAAATAAGATAAATGTCTCCAGCTAGCGGCTCCTTAAGTTTGTACGATATGCAGCGAGCCACGCGGTTTACTAGCTTGCCACTGATAAATCCATTGAGTCTGATGAAATGCGTGAAGTAAGTGACACGAACTTGCCCAGCTTTGGTTTCCTTTTCAAATTTCTACGCTTACTGCCCCTCTTCAACGATTGAGTACATCTCGAGTGGATTTTTTTCACCCCCCAAAGATTTCCAAACACCGAATTGACAGCGAGAAGAACGAGGGGCCAGCCAATCGTTTCCGTCACCAGTCACGACGAAGGTCGCAAAACTTGACTAATTGACAGTAATGAAAAGGAAATAATGTCGCGGTAATGTGCATTTCAGAAGGGATTTACTTTTACGGATGTTTTCCCAGTTTTCTGGGTGCGCTGGGGTGTAGCCGCAGTGTCCATAAGCCGAACACGGCTGTGGTTTTTACTGAGGATTGTATTGAAATTAGTTTCACTTACATCCAGTCCTAGGCAGAGATACTGGGCTGTACTTGTCTAAATCCCTCCTCCGTGTGCCACTGTCACACACATTGTAGCATTGCTTTGAAACAGATATGCAATGAAATTATAGGATTATTTTAAAACATAGGCTTCCCATTTGCTGTTTATATGGAATTCCAGAATAAGTATGGAAAAAATAAAGACAAGAAATCTTTTAAAACTTAATTTTTAGTGAAAAGGATTGTTATTTTTTATATTAGGCCCATTTGTAACTTTCTGTTTCTAATTTCGTTTCTGTTAGTTTCTTTCAAGTCGCGTCGCAGAACTATTTTGCTGCAAATTGTATTAATTTCCCCCCCAAATTATTCTTCAAGGAATGTAGAATTGTTTGGTTAAAATTCTCTTTTAAGTCGGGTTGATTATGAATTCTCGCAGCTTGAATAAATACCCTGCTGACACCCAACCGCTCTTCGCCTTACACCCACAAGCCCATAGACGATTATCCGTAGCATGATGAAACGTCATGTAAGACTAGATGTTGAATTTTGTTTTTAGCCTAAGAGTACCAGACGGGTTTTTATCGCTTCACGATGTGGACTAACGTCTGCAGAGATCCACTGACCCGCTTATCCGTGGATCCCCGCGGTTCCGTCGGCACAGGGGCGACCACGCGCTGACCACGGTCACGGTGTACCTTTAAGTCAGCCGTAAATACGATTGGAGAGGACCTGGCGAGCTGATATTCGCTGTAAATCATTCTCTGGAGACATACAGCCTACCTTGGTGGTGAGGCAAACTGAAGTGTTACAAGCTATTGCACGGTTCCTGAAATGGGATATTGGGGGAGGTGATAGAATGTGTTTAGGAATTAACGAAAATAAATTCACATCACTTTGAAGTGCGCGCTGCCTTGAATTTCACTCCCTCACGTATCATACCCCACCCCCCTTTTCCCCCATCTTAAAACTAGCCGTTTCACCTTTGATTTAACACAGACTCTTGCCAACTTTTCTAAACTGGATACATCTGTTTAATATTTGAAGCCCGGTCCGGTGCTTGTTTCAATTCCAAGGACCTAAAATAATTACCTCTCCCAATGTCTTATTATCCATCACATTGGTACCATTGTCAGTTCTGTCCTTTTAGAAATCAGCAGGTTTTTATACGTGTTAATTGAAAATGTTGCCCTCTGTGGGAAAGGATGTGTTTATGACTGGAAGGAGAGGTGTGAAGCCGCATGCCAATTTTAGCTCCACCAGTTTTACGTCAGGAGTGATTACGGAAGGAGACTGGGTTAAACACTGACCCCTGTCAGCGGCGGCGGCGAGACAAGGCGCCTGTGCTGCGCTGGAGCACAGACACCGACGACAACCAGCAGCTTTACGCCTCTGAATGCTGCCAGCTCTTCATGGACAGCATCCATTTTGGAGTTCTGTCGCTCCTGCACCACGCGCCCACCACCAATCGCGCCGAGCGAACGTTGAATGACAACTCTTGTTAACCACATCAGATCCAATCACTTATTTGTGGCTCCCTGCTGTCAAGGGGAATGAACGTGCCGAGCATGACTGCGTAGAGGGGCTTGCTGGAAGGGCTACTGCGGTTGGCCTTGGTGGGTTTATGTGTTTGAGAGCGTGAAGATTCGACTCGCCTGCCAGTCGGGCCTGCCGGGGAACAGAAGGCTGGGTGTCCACCAAGACCAAGACACCTGCCCTAAATCATATGCTTGCTTGCCTCCGACGCGATCCGACACCGCATCCTTAAATCAGCTTGGAGCATCTCGTGCCCCCATGGGATGAGATTAATTGGAAAGTGCCCAGCAGATACTGAAAAAGTACTAAATAATGAGGCCTTGAGCACTGACTTGAGTAACAGCGGGGAAAATGTATTGCTTTGTTGATTGTGTGTGTCTGTGTGTGTTTGTCTGTGTGTGTTTGTGTGCGCGTGTGTGTTTGTGTGTGTTCATGTGTGCGTCTTGTGCATGTGTTTCTGTGTGTTTGTGTGCGCATGTGTGATTGTGTGCGTGTGCGTTTGTGTGTGTTCATGCGTGCGTCTGTGCATGTGTGTTTGTGTGTGTGTCTGTGTCTGTGTGTGTGTGTGCGTGTGTGTGTTTGTGTGTGCGTCTGTGCGTGTGTGTGTGTGCGTGTGTGTCTGTGTGTGTGCGTGTGCGTGTGTTTGTGTGTGTGTGCGTGTGCGTTTGTGTGTGTGTGTGTGTGCGTTTGTGCGTGTGTGTGCGTGCGTCTGTGCGTGTGCGTTTGTGTGTGTGCGTGTGTGTTTGTGCGTGTGCGTTTGTGTGTGTTTGCGTGTGTGTGTGCGTGTGCGTGTGCGTTTGTGTGTGTGTGTGTTTGCGTGTGCGTGTGTGTGTGCGTGTGTGTTTGTCCGTGTGCGTGTGCGTTTGTGTGTGTGTGTGTCCTCCCAGGTGTTGTACAAAGAGAAGGACTCTCAGTTGGAGCCCCAGGTTCTGCTGGTGAAAGGGAATCTCACACAGTCGGCCCTGCTGCGGAACCTGCGCAAGTACGTCCTGTACCAGATCCAGGTGCTGGCCTATACCCGCATCGGGGACGGGGAGGCCAGCCGACCCCCCGTGCTGGAGAGGTCCAAAGATGACGGTACGTCCACATGTGTCTGTTTAAAAACCATTTGTGTAATCTGTGTGCATCAGAACCACAAACCGACACCTTTGCTGTGTTGGCTGTTTTTAAGTTGGATGTCAGTCCCGTAACCACATGCTGCTGCGCGTCCTCCGCTGAATTACGTTGATTTTCTCTCCAGCTTGGCCTTAGACACGTGTTTCAGCCATGCATGGACCACTCACAGCACAGAGGCCTCGCCTCGTCCGGCTGTTTTAGTGGCTCCGAGCTGGTCCCAGATCAGCACTCCCCGGGCTGGCTCTCCCCCATCGCAACAGACGCTCCTACAGCAGAGGGAGAGACCCTGTGCAGTCTTGGGGGGTGTACTGCGGCAGTGTCCTGCCTTAATTTATGGCAGCCCCTACTGCCCGGATTCCAGCTCCGTTACGCAGACGGAGAGCCTCTCAGTCAGAATTAGCGGCGGGAGATGTATATCGCTCTCGTTATCTCCATGTGTGCAGTTTACCAAGCCCTTTTTCTTTACACCTTACTTGTAAAATCAAGTTATAAATGTGAGCAAGATTGCATTAACTGCCGAGTGGGGATAAAAGAACCCCTGATATAAATGTCATCGGATTCAGAAAGCCAGTCACGGCCTCCCCTTGTAAAAAGTTAAAAGAGGAAACTTGTGATTTTTGCTTTGTGAAGTGCAAAACCGTGATTGCAAATAATGAACCTTCAGTCAGACAGGATTCCGCTGGCTCACAAGTGGTGATGCGGAACCCGTTGTAGGGAGCTGCATAATCACGGAAAAGGGAGAGAGAAGCTCGGAGGAAATTGCCTATTTTTTTTATTTTGCTCTTTGCTAGTTTCCAGGACAACCTTAAAAGATTTTGTTATTTGTGTTTCCTTGTAGCTTGTAGTTGTTGTTTTTTTGTGTAAAGTAACCAATGCATTTTCAGATTGCCGCTATAATACGGGCGTGTTTCTTGGGTTTCTCTCGAATTCCTTTTTTATTCAGCTCCGCTCTCGTATCTGTCAGCGTGTCTGAGGCCCGTCGAGCAAGGAGGGGGTGGGAGGGGGTGGGGGTAATCGACAGGACCTTACATCGCTCGCAGGGTGGCAATTTTCCCTGGCTTTTTTTTCTTTCTTCTTCCTATGGAAGAATTATGGAAAAGCAGGTGCAGTTCGTGGCAATGTTTTATAATTGTAAATTCACGATGAAGTAGAAGAACGCTGTCTTTTGCCTTCCGACTGCATTTCGTATCCGATGAAGAGGGGGACACTTTTTTTTATGTGCTTCTTTCAATCAGTGGATCCCCGACTGCTCTAATACGTGGAGACTGCTCAGCGTTCGTGTTTACGTAGGGAGTGAAAAGCGCCAGTACGGACTATTTGTGTTCGTTTGTTTTTGTTATTCAACGACAATTCTTTCAATTTAGCCTTGGCAACATTAATTCTGCTCTACATTTATGCCCCGAGGTACCAGTCTGCTGGCAGAACAATTTTTTATTTATAGGATTGCCAGTCGAGCTCAGGTTCTGCACTGCATCCTTTGGGTTTAGTGCGGTCATGATTGAAAAGCATATTTATTCATGTGTTTGTGTAAATACACGCCGTCGAATCGTGCTATACAATAATTCACCCCTTCAGAATCTCAACAGGAATTATGCCCTTAGGCTGGTTTCTGAGAAGATAAATATGAGCCCAGAGCTGAAATGAATAAAAATAAACTCACTAATGCCTGCTTGTTCTCGGGGGAAAACACCCGTGTTAGCATATTTGAAATTAATCCAAAAGGGACACAATTAAGAAGGAGATCCGTGTGTATTTTGTAAGACGCAAAAATATGTTCAGATCTCATAATGATGCTTGAAAGACTACAGAACAGTTTTAAACGGCGTTTAAACTGCATTTCCACCCCGCGTTCGTGAGCATGTGACCCTGAACCGTCCCTCGACAAGTGCCGCGCTTCACTGAGGAGCGAACGGAGTTTTTAACACTTTAAACTCTCTCCCATCCCGACTGTAGTCAGAGGGGTGGGTCGGACGCGTGCGCCAGAGCCGGCGCCCTCTCACTCTGTCTGAACAGCAACTTAACAGTGTTACGGCGTTTGGTTTGAAAGTGGGGAGAGGAAAGGTAATTGAAATTAAGTACCCTTTCAACTGCGCCTCTGCGCCCTCTGGCAGTCCACAAATATTTCAATAATGACTGCCATGCATTCAACGAACTTCCGCGGCGGCGCTAATCATTACGATTCACGGCCATGCGCCGCCCCCTTTGGTGTCGATCGGGTATCAGATGTCTGCGTTAGATCCGAAGGGCATGGCGTCGAAAGGAAACGACACATTATGACGGTAATTTTGCCCGTGTGAAGTGGTAGGCTGAATTGCATAAATAAAATATAGCTATGAAACTTGGAGCTATGTAAGTCATCCATAACAACAAATAAAAGTGTATATAATGAAGAGTAAAAACCACACGGAATAAGGATTAGGAATAAACCCATAATACATTCAGTTTGGAAGCTGTTGCGACTCTATGTCATTACGATTGACTTTTCCTTCCGCTACTGGCCAGGAAACGGTGAGAGAGCGAATGTTACTGACTGTGGCCTACGCGACTGCTGAAAACAGGCAGCCTGCAGTAGCAGGTTTCCTGGAGCGTCTCTGGGTTGGCTCTATCGCCAGGTCTGCAGTCAGTCACTCCCACCTAGGCTTCAGACCAGACGCTGTAATGACGCGCGGTCAGAGCTGCACGTGCATTGTGTGGGTTTTCAGTCTTGAAGCATATCGGTTTCAAAAGCGCCGACTAATAACCAGCAAATTAAGCATTATGATTACGTTTCTTAATTGGGCTTAATTACTTTGAAGCAGCGAGGAGCCAGCTTCCCGGCTGAATGGGTATCCTATTTTTTTATGTGATTCCGCCTGCTTTCATTCAACTCATTAAAGGTTTTTTTTTTAGCCAAGGGAGAAAAAAAGTGACAATATTGGCAAGGAATGAGTAATGCTAATAAGCTACTGGCTCCTTTGTAATTATGCTTTTAAATATGCACCTTTAGAAAATGGTTATTGACCAGGGAGCCCTGGTTTTCCTACTGAAGTTAAACCCAAGGGCTTTTGCTGCTAGGTTTTAAAATATCCGTTCTGACTCTGAATACACACAGAAAATGCTGAGGTAAGGGCTATAACATTTAGTTTGCTGTAAGTAGGCAGGCAAAGTGCAGCGCCCAGGGAGTCCAGGCATCAGTCAACAGCTTTCCCCGACGAAAAACGGCGTGTCGCCCAGGTTGCAGACGGAGCGGACTTCATGGAGCTGAGGACAGCCGACGTCTGGCCCACCAGGCAGGGCACCGCGGTGCAGGCAGCCCTCCGCACGCGGTTTTTTAATCATAACCATGCACAGGGGATGTCTTGAGACATCAACCTTTGGTCATAATACCTGAGATCTGTTTGAGCGAATGTGGGAGAGGATTGTCGAGAACGCCTTTTCTATTTCCTGTTTTACCTCGGTATCTCTACTAAGTAGTAACAGCCACGAAATGTGTCACTTTGATTGGTGCCTCACAAGGGGTGAATGGGGCTTAATGCCCGGAAGATAAAAGAATACAGCCTGCATGACCGTCCGGAAATCACAGGAAAACGGCGGGATGCGGTGACAGAAAAGTGTGGATCACGTACCTCTGCCGTCTCAAGAGCATGAAGGTGCGATTTCACAAAAGGTGCAGGTTTACGTATAAATAGTTACGCCAGCTGCCAGACATTGCGAAGCGGAGCAGACACCTCTCCGACTCAGAAGGCAAAACAAGCGGGACTTTTTAATGGAATCTTTCACCCATTTTTTACTGAGGTGTCATACCCGTGGCCCAGGAGTGGCGGGCGAGATGGCTCCATGTGTCAGCTGCCTGGCTGGGATACGACTGGGAACACCTGGAAGCCCGGAGGATGGGGTCCGACCGGGTCCAGGGGGGGAGGGGGTGGCGGCTCAGATAGCTGTGGGATCCCTGCCCTCTCAGTCACTGCTACCTCTCGCAACTTTCAATTTTATCAGTGGTACCAGACTCTCTGTTCGCCCCAGCGCCCCTCCCCGTCGGGGAAGGGCAGAGCATCAATCACTCCCGCACCCCCCCGCAGGCCATCAACTCGACCCCAGCCGCGGCAGTGAGTGGGCGAGGTTAGGAAACGCTGGACTGTGAGATATTATTCACACCTTCGGTGGGGCGTGAGTGGGCTTAATCTAACCTAACGTCAACCAAATGAAAACCGAATGGTCATTGTTTGCCTCGTCTACACACCGATTCAAACCCAAGGTCTGGGGCCTGCACCGGGGCAAACTGGCTTGGCAAAGGGGCAGGGGCGGCAATATCAGAAGGTCCTGAGGGGGTATCGGCGGAGCCTGGGGCCGTCTACCGGATCTCTCTCGACTCTACAACAGTCTGACGGTGGCCAAGAGCCACCCACACACACGCAGGGTCCACCTGGGACAAATCGTTCAGTTTGTTTATTTCCACTTTTCATGCAAACGTGCATTCTGAAGTCATGTTGCTGTTTTGTTTTTTCTTTTTCCTGGAGCCCTTCACACACACCAGACTGCCAGCTCATCTTGAAAACAAACACTCAAACACACGCAAACGCGCTGAGCGTTACATCCTTGTCGACCGTGTGTTTCAGTGCGATCCTCTCCTATGTAAATGATGTAAAGTAGACTTTACTCAGTGGCCCAGCATCTGCTCTGCGGATCACCGTGGTAATGAAAGGCTGTTTCCTTAAAGGCCACAGACGTGGCAGGGGGGGGGGGGGGGTCTGGGGGTAGGGGAGGAGGGAACGAGACAATGGCTATCGGTTACAAAGGCCGTCCGGGGGGCGTAACGTCCGGGCCAGGGCCAGTT
>JAOYSI010008814.1:0-11298 GCA_025775065.1 Hiodon alosoides | reverse complement strand
TTATTTTTTTTTTTTTTCATTTTCCAGTTGGTGTTATTTTCCAATTTCCCGGAGCCACACACGAGAGAGGAGGAGGCTGACCAGGGAGAGTCTACGGCGTCATCCCGTGTTTTATTATGATTGTCATGGCGACGGGGTGAAAAATGGAAAGCCACAGGCAATAGCTGCAACGGAGTCAATAATGCTCACAGAGACATTGTGTAGATTATCAACAGCAGAGCCCCTGCCTCGCGCCTCACCACCAACAGCTGAAGGGCGAATCGATACGGCCAAGGCAAGGACACTGACCCTGTTCCATTTACCACAGTGCACCATCAATATTACAGAAAAGGACCCAAAAATGTCACCTTTTTACTTCATCTTCGCTTATCTGCTGGGGGCTTGCAACACTTTTCAAAAGACCCTGGAAAAGACGGGATTTTTTTCACTCTCTCTCTCTCTCTCTCTCTCTCTCTCTCTCTCCCTTCGGTGCGTTTTATTTTTTTCCCTCCACAACACTCTTTTTGTTAGGGGTAATGTTTTAATGCAACACTCGTTTTGTTAGGGGTAATGTTTTAATGCAACACCCTGTCCTGGGCATCAGTGTTAGCTCCAGGATATATATGGCTATAAATCTTAAAAAAAAATAAAAATAACGATCACTGAATTCATGAGACAGACACGAGACGGAGAAAGTTAGCAGCCTCTGTAGCGATCAGGTAATTTTCACCGGAATTTCTAAATATTTTCAGAAACAAAAATCAACTGTTGTTTTCAAAATGCAGTTTCAAAAGACTACACAAAGGGGATTATGAAAGGGGAAACGAAGTCTAAATGACATTTCTTAATTCATTGTACTGACATACACGCACAGGTGCACACGTGCACGCTCACACACGTGCACGCTCACACACACACACACAGTTACATTCCCTTTATGTGATCATACCACTTATGATAGATCATTATTATTTTTTCTTAGCATTTACCCAGACCCCATCCACTATATTCCTCAAATCTAAGGGGGATGTCAGTAAAGCTCACAGTAATGAAATCTGAGCAGTAAAACTATATACATCATCGTAAAAGTAGCCCCAGAAGTTTGCCTGGGATTGCTCGACTGAGATTCATACTGAGTCGGTGTAATATAATATTCAATAAGGGAATAACTTCACAGTGCAAATCAAAAGTTCTTATTTCTTTAGTGCTACACATCGATACAAAGTACACCCCAGGAAGAGGGCAATTGTGCATAGCATGACATCACAACACCGGGCTCCGTTTTGCATTTCTCTGAAAGGCCATTCTGGATTCAACAATCAGCTAACCATTACAAGCAACTTCTGTATCACTCTCTCTGGGATGTAAAAAAAGTTTGTTTGTTGCCAGGCTGCAGACATCTCACCATGTTCATCAATTGTCTCTTCTAATATTTGATCGCATTGTGATTTTTATGAAGATGTAAAAAAAAAAAAAGAAATAATAAAAATAATAATAAAAAATAAAATAAAAAAATACACAATAAGAACTAATCTGGCATATAAAAAAAAAAAAAACTAGAGGACTCTGGTAATGTCTCAGGAGACGAATGGAGGTTGCCTTAATTCAAAGATATGAACACTACGAAAAAGAATTAAACCTCAAATAAAAGAAGCTCCAAACACAAAGGAGATCAGGCCTTCATTTCGGAACGAACCATCTAAAACGGAGAAAAACACGGGGTTCCCGTCATAGCTGTGGTTCCCTGAAACAGAAATATTAACCAGAAGGTTCCAACATGGCATTTGAAGGGGAACCGCATTTTTCTCATGGCTGTGAATGGACTGAGACGACAGAGGAACCCTCTGCTTAAAGAGGGCGTTGGCGTCAGTGTCAGCATCACAGCATGTGAGAATGTGAATGACGGACAGGGAACTTGGCTCTCTGAGGTGACGATGTCGCAGAGCAGAAGATCTCCAGTACCACACTGTCGGTTTTAAAAACACTGCATAATTTAGCTGGATTTTTTCCAAATCTTTGTATGCAAATACCACACGCTCTCAAAGAAACTACGAGATGCGCCACCCCCCTCCCCAAAGAAAAATAAACTGCCACATGGGACAAAATGATGGAGACGTAAAGCAGTGTAATCCTCAGCAGCACCAGTTCCACGGGATCATAAAACACATTTGGCTACAACGCAGCAAGTCAACACTGGAAAGGCAGCAAATCTTAAAACACAGCCAGGCAAAACTGTAAGCAATCAATAAGAGTGACGCGTCGTCCCAAGGCTACGGTCTTACGATATTCCGTTTGGGACTTGTTGGGAAGCGGCACCTAGCCACCTGCAGCCCTGGTCGAGCATTCGCTCCCCAATCTCACTCCCTCCGTATCGATCTCCCCTATTGTCCCTGCCCGCAGACGCCTGGGGCTAAAGAGGTGGGAACCTGAACTGGACCCACCCCTCTGTTCCTGTGCACCCCCTTGTGACATCATCAATCCATGCCGATAACCCACGCGGCCACTGAAGCAAGACCGCCGATCCTAACACCCTGTACTTGCTTCTCTACACGACCGGCCCCTAAATTAGGAAAGGAGACGGTGTTTTTCTTTTACCTGACACTTTCCCGTGCGAACATCGTAAAGAGCCACGGACCCTTGGCGTGCACCCACTGCTATCCTGTGACTGCGTTCGCAGTAGCCCACCATGTAGAACCTGCACAGAAGCAGAGAAGCATGTCCTCAAGAAGCAGATCACATGCTACCGAGAAGCAGATCACATGTCCTCGAGAAGCAGATCACATGCTACCGTGTAACAGATCACATGTCCCCGAGAAGCAGATCACATGCTACCGTGTAACAGATAACATGCTACCGTGTAACAGATCATATTTACAGCCACAGGCTCACTCAAAATGTCAAGTTTTTTTAACATCTGATATCAGCAACATTTTTTAAGCAAAAAACCATCAGGAAATGTCAACCTATCTATAGCAGTGAAATGTGTACCAAGCTACTGTAGCTAAAATACGTTTACGAACGACACTGTGAAGTCGCTTACAACGGCTGTCCGTAAAGTAACACTAGACGTTACATCGTGCGGAAACGTGAACCGACAGGGAGGGGTCTGGGCGGAGACTCACCTGCAGATGGCGGGGAAGCACTCCTGCAGGCCTTTCTTCTTCACCAGAGAGCCTTCGATGCAGTACATGATGATGTCCATTACCTTGGGGAAAGACAGGCAAAGGGCATTGTCCCAGAAGCACGCACAAAGCCATCCGGACCTCAAGGTTGCTGAGAAGCAGCACTTCACAGTAAGGGAATCCACAAAATGATGTTGGGGCTTTACTGGGGTAGGCGTCCAGGCGCATGGGCTCCGACAAACAACTCTGAGACAACAGTTATAGAGGGGCGTGCCTTGCTATCTGCAGTAAAGAGGATTTGCATGTCTGCCTTTGGTTACAGCAAAATCTCTTTTGTTAAAATCTCAAAATTAAAATCTGAACACAATTCAGAGTTCTTAATTAAAATGTGACTGCGATGGATCATGGACCTGTAGCCTCAGTTATTATTATTTTAGACTAATATCTGGTTATGAAGCAGCAGGAGGAGCAAGAAAAAATAAGGGAAATAAGGAAATAAGAAAGAAACAAGCAGATGGCAATAATTAAGGTTCACTGACAAGTTCCACAAGTTTGACAGAAGGCACTCTCTCCAGAAAGTTGCCTAGCCCATCTTTAAAACCCAAGGTTTTAACAGTTTGACCTCCTTGACCTCCTTTACCTCCACGAGAAGGTCCACGACGTCTGTGGGCATTTTCTCGATGAGAATGTCAATGACGCGTAGGATCTCCGTCTTGGCCCGGGCCAACGTGGTTGTGTGGACGTTCTGCTGCGACTGCGTGTTTGCCTGCAGCGCTGTGTGTCTGTGTACCTGGGGACACATACGGTCAGTCGCAAACACACTCCGCAACACATTAAAAAACAACGTCAACAAGCCCCCCCTATATCTCTTATCTTGCTAAAAGATAACGCGTTGATGCGCTATGCTATAAAAAAAACAACAACCGAAACAACAAAAGGTTCTTGTCAGCCATCCTATAGGATGCGTGGGGGATATATAGAGGGAAATTCCACTGAATCACTAAGTTCAATGTTTCCGATTATGCTCCCATCTGGTGAAGACGGTTTCTGCAGCGGCCTGCGAGGAAGGCCTGGAGGTTAAATCAACCTGGTTATGGGCCCCACGTAAAGAAGGAGGATGGGGACCCATTCTCCACGGCAGACGCGGCGGAGCGCGACGGAGGGGGGCTCACCTCCCGGGCGATGGTGGTTATGAAGGCCGGCGGCCTGGCGGTGGCGATGAGCGACAGAGCATGTCGGGCTGAGCGGGCAGAGTCAGCAGTGGGGTTGAGGGGCAGGCCCATTGTAATGCTAACCAGGCGGCAGACAAAAGCCCGGGAAACAAAAAGAGGAAGCGTTAGAAATATAGAGTGAAAAGATTAGACACAGCTTATAATGTCAGTTCAAGGTCAATGAGATCACTCAGTCAGCTCCACTATAATGGACTCCCGACAATGCGCCATAATTAGGGGCCCGGGTGTTCCAGTGTCAATAACACAGGCCCAGGAATTAGGCGTGGAAATTGAAAACAGTTTGTGCATCTGTCTCAAATGTAAAAAGGCACTTGTTAACAAATTATCCATCGCCAGAGCGAATATGTATGAGGTACGAAGCTGAGAGGTCCGATATTGGGCCCGGGTGGGAGCCACTGGGCTATTGTGCAGGGGAACAAATGCTCTTTTGACACCCTGCCAAACCAATCAACACATCAGCCCGCTCATGATCGTACCCCTACAGTTACTGTAGAAGACATCCAGCCCTTTCAAGGTCAACCAAAACTCTACTGTTTTGTTTGAAAAAAAAATGTATTTATATTTTAGTGTATGGCTATGGTGAGAGGCACATGTTATGTTACACATACAAACAATGGGCTCCTTTATAAATTTATATATTAAAATATTGATATTGTTCAAAACCAAGACTTAAGATAGTGTGTTAACTTTGGCAACAATCAGAGAAATATTGCAATATATAAAAATCCCACGTCTCCCTCGTTTAAACGTGTCTTTTGCTGTTTGGGTTTGTAAACGCTTAGATCCCGGCGAATGACATAGTAACTGCAAAACTGCGCAACACTGCAAGTATGTAAAGATGTTATATATCTGTTCAACAAACGTACAATTCTGCATTGGCAGTGTTTCAAAAAGCTTTAATAAACCAGATGTGATAATGTACGTGTGGTGCAACAGAAAAGGTTTAGGGTTTAAAAGTTACGTGGTGCTGCAACAGGGGTAAACAGAACCCCCTCCTAAAAACCTCCCATGTCCACTTCAGACAAATGTCCCCGCACCCCGTTATTCCTGGCTTTCACATGTTTGAGAACTATTTATCTCAGGGCTGTGTTAGCAACTAAAATAATGTAAATAAAACAACTCCCACAGACACGAAGGTGGCTGAACATTTGGTCACGGATGGCTTCCGTCGTGTTGAAGTGCAGGGCACACGCACACAGGCCTCATTGATCCGTTCAGGCCAGTATGATAAGGCACCTGGCCCCAGCCACCTTCATACGCAGCCATATTTAGCGCTGAACAAATCTTCCACACTACAAATGAATTAAAGCGGAAGAAGGCTTGCCACCAATGAAGAGGGATATCATCTTCTCCCCCAGCATAGGGTTGTTCTCTGCTTTACAGTTTTAAAGTGATTTACCCAAGTATTTAAGAGCCAGGATAATATGCAAGGACAGAGTTTTCCGACGTGAATTATTGATTATTGGGGGGAGGGGAAAACCCTATTATCACAGGTTGCACTCTTTGGTTTTCAAAGGGTTACAACACCCGTGGGCAGATGGGTCATGTGTGATCTTCAGGTGCACCTGGGGATCCGGGGCGGGTACCGTGTGACAGAGGGGGCAGAGCGGCAGAGAGAACACTGCACGGTCGCACGTCTGTGCCGGTGAGGGGAGGGATGCTACTTAACATGCTAAGACTGTGTGCTCTGCCCAGGGGCCCACAGCCCAGGGGCCCGCTGCCCAGGTCTCTTCCTAAGCAAATCGACACCACGCCCGCCAGCTCTACCCCCCCGTTTAAACAGACGCGGCGTTCACCGTCGGCAATACTGCAGGATTCATTTCCAGTGTTCAGTACACGATATTGAATTAACATTAACAGTGACCTGTAAAGTAGATACAGAGTTTCAGAATTCAAATTGCCGAATAAAAGACTCGTTAGAATGGAGAACATTAGAGAAGAGTGAACAAAATTATGAAATAAGCAAAGAGAAGAGACAGGAAAAAATAAATACAATTAAAAAATAAAATTAAAAAACCATATGCAATCCAACCAGACCGGAAACCATTCTCCCAATAAGTCATAACACATATATTACGTTCATACAGAATGCTTATAAAGAATAGCGTACGATTATACAGAATTGTTAAACTGACTCATGAAGAACAAAACACACACGCAAAATGATTTTCTTCCACAGGCATGGCTTCAGATTGCACCGTTCCTCACAAAGGCACAAACACCCACACGGACCGTCAAATCCGATCTCGTCACAGGTTTAATTTGTATCGCAAAACGCTCCTCACAAACGCGCGCCCCGTTGCCAGTCCCACACACACACACACACACACACTCCAGGTATTTACATGGGCTTTCCGCCTAGTCGCAAACAAACCCTTCGCCTCACTAAAGTGCCAGAAAGCTCTGCAGCCTGGATCAATCTGGCCACTGGCCATCGATGCTAATCAATTCTCACTTTTATCCTCACAGTCTACAGAGTGTGGGCTTTGGCATCCATTTCACCTTACATTTGCTTTTCATACAAAAAAAAAATCATCTTAGTGGCCCATTCAAATGGCTTTTTATAAATAACTGCTCCAAAATTATCGTATATTAATGTCCTAATCAAAACGTTTTCAATAAAACAAATCATTGGCAAACAATAGCTGTTTTTTTTTTATTTAATACATCTAATTATAAATAAATATATGTATATTGTATCAAACCTTAAAAAGCAAGATTTTTTAAATTTAAAATGCTATTAAATATTTTCAAAATGAAACAGACTTAATGTAATGCTGGATTTCAATGTCTAAATAATTAATGTGTATCCAATATCCACATAAAATATAAATGTATGCTATTTTAATAAATGCAAGAGGAATAAAACAGAAACTAAGGTCATGAATTTCTGAGAAAGCGGTTTGGACCAACTCTGAAAAATAATTACGTATGCATGCATGCATTTATGTATATTCAACAATATATGGACTAAACATACATTTCTGTGATATTTTTACAATAACGTAAATTGTAATGTGTTTTTAACATTTTAATCTCTTGTAAATTCTCAGTAAATTACAAACTTTATATAATCTGAAAATAAAGAATAACAGAAAATAAAATCTATTTTACAAAACACTTTTGAAATAATAATGTCTATTTGCCATTTTTATTATTATTATTATTATTATTATATTATTATTATTATTATTAAGTACGTTCTAAAGAAGAATTATTAAATAGTTACACAAAAACGGGTTTTCTATGGATTGAAAAAAGGAAAGAAAACCTTTAAACCACAGTGCTGCTAATGAGAAAACGGACTGCTGAAGAGGAAAATACTAAATAAAACCCAGGAAATAAACTGAGAATATTGTGTGTGTGTCTGTGAAATCAATATGGAAATTTTACATTGACTAATATCAGCAATCAATATCCACAGCAAGCCATTTTCAGATGTGAAATGGATATTACAACAGAACAAATTTATATTGTCCTCTTGAATTCAAAAAAATATTTCACAATCTGTTATATTTTTTAAGATTAATTAATTCTTATTTTGAATCACCTATTTTCAGTGGACCAAGAATCCAAATTAATTCATAAAATAGCCAACATTTATGCATTTGTTTTATGCATTTGTCCTACTATATAATAGTTATACTCTCATAAATGTATTAAATTAAACTATACATTTTATACGTATATTTAATTATACATTATATATGTTCATTAAATGAATACATTACACATACAGAAAGGGAAATGTAATCCTTAGATATACATGTGTGCATGCCTAATTTTTTTTAACTTAAGTAGTGTGTGTTAATGCGTACAATGAGGTAAGCACTGATCATTTCACACTTCTTTTTCAGACACAGAGGAGTGTGTTTTTCTTCTTGGGAACATGGGAACTCACATCTCACCGTTTGCACTGAGCAAATGCACAGCAAATATGAAAAGGCATGGTGTGTTGTAAATATAACAATAATAATAATAATAATTAATTATAATCATAATCATAATAATCATTATTGATATAATCTTCGGTGTGTTATATTTTATTATTATAGGTGCATTTTCATTTAATTATAATAAGTCATTTTACCTAGTTTTCTCCGGTTAATTGTGAGGCATGATGATTTTTTGACATATTTATAAAACTTATAAGATTATATTAAGCTACGATTATTGAAAGTCGTTTTTGTTTGTTTCTATATTTTAATAGCTGTAATAGGAAACGTAGTTCTTCTTGGTTGGATGCCATTATCCTTTATTCAGGGTAATGAGTAGAATTTCTACATTAATGTCTCTTTACATATAATTCAGACAATAAAAAAAAAAAATGTAAATAATGTACTTCCTTCAGACACAGTGTGTAGGAGCTAAGCACATAGACTAATCGTACAGAGTAACGGTCAATCCTCATTGGTTTTGCAGGTAACTAAGTGTCAGATATTTAAAGATTTTAAAAATGAAGGCTGACTGTACAGAAATTATCATCATCAATGAATAAATAGGCTGCATTTCTACTGGAAAAAAAAAATGTATTTGTCAAAATGAATGAATTGATAAAAAAATAAAAAAAACGTGTTTCCTTAAATGAGCTACTATAAAATTGAATTAAAATTCAAAGGGGGTCCTAGCTAAATGCTTATATCGGTTACTATCCAGGAGACACAGTTACCTCTCCGTGAAGGCCGCCTTCAGCATTTCAATAACAAGCCTGCGGAAAGTCCGTTTGTCTGCTCAGCCAGACACCGCTGTCTCGTGACTCAAAGGCCCGAGCCAGTGTCACGTCACCGTTCCTCGGGCCGCAGTGTTTATTCTCACCGCGGCCGTGTGACGTTTGGTGCATGTGGAGCCCCTGCTGCAGGGGGATAAGCTCAGACACAGTGCCACCTACGCTACCGTTTTAGAACAGGAAAGCTGAAGGCTGCCTCACAAATGACAGTGCAGAATCCTGCTTGGTAATTAGGAGTGGGGGGCGGGCTCAGTGTCTCTGGCTGCACTCACAACGGTTCTTATATTGGTATTTCTGACAGTAGATGAAGCAGAAATTAACAAGCCAAATTTTACTGATGTTTGTGGTTTGTTGATATTGTTACCACTCCAATCTATTGCTAAACTTACTATTCTATAGAGTTTTCTTATGTTACACCAGGCTGTGCATACAAATACCATCTCAGCGCATTAAAATAAATACACAATAGAACCAAAAAACACAAATGAAGAGAAGTTTCCAATTAAATACGACAGTATAAAACAACTCTGTTTTCAACATACACCTACCAACATTTAGCTCTGAATTACATACTCATTTTCATTTTTTTTAAAACTCATTTTCATCACATAGTTCTCCCTACAGAAACCATGCTTAAAGATGTTTGTACAGCATATTTATAGCCGTTTTCTCATAATATTCTGCGGCCTCTCTCCTTTGTAATTATTTCACCCAGTCCTGCAGCAAAGAGGTGCTTAGAGACCACAGATTACCAATCAATCACTTGCATCAGCCCAAGTCATCACAATAGCGTGTGTTCACATTCAGAAAACACTCAAATAACTATCAATCCCCAAATCAAACAGACAGACACACAGTTTGAGTGAGCCTTCATGCGACCGTGTCTGCAGTTCTTTGCGTGACATTAGACATTATACACCAGATACACGTGCATAGACAGAACGCTTTTATCAAAACTTCATAGCAAGGATCCAGAGCAGATTAAAATGATAGATAACTGCTCATTTAAGAATCACTGCAGTTAAAAGGAAAACCAAACCAGATGGTTTTTGATACCCGGGAAGACTGGAAGCAAATCAAAACTTTGGGCAACCTGCTAATCACTGTTTTTTCTGTCAACGAGTAGAATAAATAAGATACTAAAGAAAGGGCTATTAAATACAGTTACCGAATGCAAAGTGCGATTAACTGGTCGCTAAAGTATTGATTTGGTATTGATGAGCACCGCCACAAGGCTAATAACTCAAACATCAAGGTAATCCAGACGAGCACCGACACATTGATTAAGTCTGTAATGTTTCTGTGGTGTCTCCGCACAAACTGTGGAGGCAATTTCTGTGGAGGCACAGAAACGTAGAACCGATCGAGTCAAATGGGTATCGTAAACCTGACGAATGCTCTGGTCACAGTTTCACGTCATACTGCGTTAGAGGCGGCAAAACGCGCCACCTTCGGTCGAACGTCTCCAAGCCTGCTCCAGCTAAAGCGAGGAGGCCTTTCACTGAACCTGAGAGGCCATTAAAGGTCAGTGAGTCTCTCGCCATTTTACAAGGCTACATCTGAGTGCAGCAGAACCATTACTGGAATAAACGCGGCAGTCTCTCTCCCCACTCATCAGAGCTTAACTGAGGTCCGCCTCTGCTTACTCAACAAGGCAGTACCAGTGTCGGGTATCCTTGTCGCGCATCATCTCCTCAGGCATTTTCTATTTCTGTAAAAAAAAAATATCTGGATACAAGAACTATTGTCAGTCATTTTCTGTTCTTTTCTGCACTCCTGAATAATCCCTTTGCACAACCTCTCCATATACAATACGCCGGCAACTCCATATACAATACGCCGGCAACTCACAAACATGGGTAAATACGACACTTTACATCACTGCTGCCAGCCACCACAGCTGTTGCCTTCGGGATTCTGCAGCCCTCTCAAGCCACACACCAACCCCACCCAACCCCAGCTCTTTCTCTCTCCTCAAATGTGTCAGAGGAATTCACAAAAAAGGCAGCCCCTATGAAACCGACGCAGAGACAGGACGGTGCCCCCGACACAGCAGTGTGTGTGCACACACGTCTGTCGCCCTTCAACAGGTGAAACAAAGGAGGGCCCCTCAGGCTCTAAACTACAGACGACCATAAAGAGAAAAACTGTGGCCTGAACAAAGGAACCCGGTCATCATTTTTCGGTCTGTGTTATCCTGAGGAGAATCATCATCATCTTCATCATCGGCACAAAGTCC
>JAOYSI010008813.1:0-11298 GCA_025775065.1 Hiodon alosoides | reverse complement strand
AGCTTCAGCTGCTAATTTAGCATGTAGCACATAATCCTACTGCCACATCTCTGGGATAAACCTGCATTGCTAAAGAGAGCTTCAGCTGCGAGCGCCTCGCCTTCCCAGCAGCCTGCCTGGGCGTGTGCGCGTGCGTGCGATTGGACGTTTCACTGCACTGCAGCTGGAACAGCAGTGTCACCCCACAGCGCTTGTGCTTCCCCTGAATCCAGACAGCTGTAGGCATTGGTCGCTCCACACAGTGACTGGACACTACAGAACCAGCAAGTAATCAGTAGTGAATTAAAGGGAAGGTCATTCATCAGCGTGTGACCACCACTGTGTGAATACTGGAGATAACTGACTCGTGTCCTCCCGTTGCTGTCCTTATCGATATTCAAATTCAGAGGATAAATCAAATACTCTGTAACACCCATTGTATTGTGTGTAAACACTTGAATCTGCTGTCTTTATTTTTGGTTCAGTTGTGAAACAAAGTAATTAATGAAGATTATTGGCTTTTTTTTAAATGGCTTTCTTTTGGAATTGCTCTCGTTAAAATGGGTTGGTAACTTCTAAAACTGAACTGGGATACCTTAGCCCTCGCGTTGTCTCTAGCATGGCGAGTTAATTGTGTTCTGGCATTAGTTTTTCAAGTAACATTTATATCCAAACCTTCCCAATTAAAAAATGACATTCAGAAAAGTAAAAACGATCGCCATATTGATAAGCACATGTGTGTGCACGTGTTTGTTTAATATGTAATATTTTAGTGAATCATCCACATTTCACGCACTTGTTTTCCACACTAAGGCTTTGTGTGTCCGAAACCATACGAGCGTGTTGATTCCTCCTTGTCTGTGTTTTCTCTCCAGAGAATTAAAGAGCTGGAAGAATGGATAGAAGCACAGAAACGACAGATAAAGGAACTGGAGGAAAAGGTGAAACTGCTTGAACAGATGAAGCTGGTTGTGTGGGTGTAACGTTGTGGCAAATATAAAATAGTGCCTACGTAAGGATCCAATCCATCACAAAGGTCAGAAACGCTGTATACTGGACTTCCCCCACCCTAATTAGTGAAAGACCCAGTGCATGACTGGGAGCGCGTGTTTATCTGGGCTAATTTAGCATATTAGCCAATCCCCTTCTGACTTAACGAGTTCTTTCTTCTCCATTCTTCCTTTTTTGTTTTCACACATATCTTCAGTTTTTATTTTTATTTTTGTTTTTTTCTTTAGCCTTCATTCTTTGGTCATAGTTGCTCCGGTAAGCCAGAAGAGGTGGGTACATTAATTCAAATTATTTTAGATTTTCATATTCCTCAAGTGAACCTTTTAATCAATTTGCAATGAATAAATGAACCTGCTAAAATAATATACTTGGATCCTGTTAAATGGATCATTCAGGCGGTAATACACATGAAGGATAATTGTGCTGTTGTTTGTTCAGTCCCCAGGTCTGCAAACTATTTTCTACCTTTTATAATAGACGAGAGGAGTTGGTCAACAACTTGCCCAGTGTCCAGACATTTATTTGTGGAGAATTTTTTTTTTCCCCCCCCATGGACAAGCAGTGAACCATCGTGACACTTGGTTCTAAAGGGGGTTCTAAGACTGTGACTGTGGAAATACAAAATTCTCCTGAAGATTTCTGTTTGTGAAGCACCCTTAAAGAGCGGAGAGGGGCCGTGCTGACGCCTTGTGCGCGGAATTTAAGGACTCTTAAATTGAAGATTTTCTTTCTCCCTGCTAAGCAGGCGGCACTCTTGGCTGCTTCCCTGTGGAAGCATGAAGAGGAAGTTGGAGAGGAGCCTTTCTAGAACCCCACTGTTTACACAGGCGTTCTCCCCAGCCCACTCAGTGGAACACCGTAGGGTCCTGCACACTAGTGTTGAAATTGAATATAAGCCAAACAAAAGGAATTACAATTGTTTTTTGTTTTTCTTCTTTTTTATGTGTTGGACAAGATCTCAATACATTTCTCAGAGGAGAAATAAAATAGGAAGACATTTTGAGTGGCAAAAATAAAGCTTTTAAGAGATTTTGTTTAAACCCAAAATATTTACCTCAATAACTTGGTGCTTGTGAGACAATGAGAAAAAGTTCTGCGGCTGGTTCTGTGCCCAGCTGACACTGACCAGGCCTTTCTGCGTGGAGCTGAAGCGGTATTCAGGCGCAAGTCTAGTCTTAAGCCAAGGCAGAAAGAGTACGGGCGAATACAAGAACCGAAGCGGTATTCAGACGCAAGTCTAGTCTTAAGCCAAGGCAGAAAGAGTACGGGCGAATACAAGAACCGAAGCGGTATTCAGACGCAAGTCTAGTCTTAAGCCAAGGCAGGAAGAGTACGGGCGAATACAAGAACCGAAGCGGTATTCCAGGCATTACCAGGCAGGTTTTAAACATCCCAGTGAATGAAATGTCGTTATCTGCTGTCCAAATAAACGTGGCTTACTTTAAACGGATCAAACTGAAGTCAAACTGAAGTCTTTAAGAGTGCGCTGAGGATTCTAATGCCCCAATACAAACCAATTAACAGCACAAAACAGTTCATACAGATTCATGCCTTTTAAATATCCTGTGAGCTTTCGTACCCCTAGTGGTGAAACCGCTAATAGTGGTGGCAATGTTCATTTCTTACCATTTGAAAGGCATTTACTTATGATAATTGTATTGTGTTATCCACAGAGTACAGTTTGGTGTGCTTTGTTTATTGATCCCAATCGGCAAAAAACTTCTTTCTAAAAATGCTTTGTAGTTTTTGTATTGAGTTTGAGTCACAACAGCACAATCAGTGTAAGTTTTGTGAGTCAACCGTAACCACAAGTGGGTATACTTTACTGTGTGAATTTTATTATAGAGATAATTAATGAAAAATTCTGTCTATATACTGAGTTTATATACTAAAATCCGATTACAATCCACCAATTAAGTGAACTGCAAGGGTAGTGCAATGAAGACGCGTTTTCAGTTGAACGTGATTAAATTGTACTCAAAAAATGGATTTTAACGTGCAGATGTTTTGCTTTAGATTCAGTGTATGTTGCCTTCTGAATATTTGTCAATCATAAACACACTGTCAAATATGCCATATCTTCTATTTTTCATGTTTTGTTTCGATTAGACCAATTATTATTTTATTTTTTTTGCGTTTCTTCCGCTCAGTATTTTGGGAATTACAGCACATCGCTATCTGGACAGCTTTCTCCGGTGCACCCTGGGCAGAAACGACAAAATCCACATCACCTTTTCACGAGAGGCAGTATTTCACATCAACTAATCAACAAACTACAGGTACACTAAAGTAGTACACTGAATGCATACATGTATATGTGTGTCTGTAGTCATGCAAGGCGGAGAGGAAAGCATTTTAAATCACAAATGTTATATTTTGTCCTGTGTAATGTTTTGACAGGAGTTAAACCACCATTTCTCACCGAATTTCGGCTAGACACTCCCGAGATTTGTGGCCAAAGATTTCAGGAGAAACCTCCTTTTATAGGTAGGCGGGGGTGTGGTGGATTAATCCAGCGGCTCTTGACTCCCGAGATTTGTGGCCAAAGATTTCAGGAGAAACCTCCTTTTATAGGTAGGCGGGGGTGTGGTGGATTAATCCAGCGGCTCTTGTTGTTGTAACCGGCTCAATGACAACAAGACCATAGTGTTGCAATGTTGGGGGAATGTTACACGTTGACTGGGTAGTTTTGTGCTCTGCTCTGCTGTCTTGGAATGACAATTAAGGTCACTAACCCTTGCAGTGAGAAAGAGATTAGTGTTGCTGCTGTTTTGGATTTGTGTGGATTCATTTCTTACACCTCTTATATAAGCCTGGGGAACCGCACACCCCCAGAAAAATCATCCGTTTACGCTGTCTCTCAGTGCCTGTGGTGAGCATACGCCCCATAGCTTGTGTGGGCTATATGATCTGTTAGCCTCTAGGGTTGAGATACGCTTATTTGCATAGCATTGCTGCCGCCCATTCACCTCTGTTGTGCTCCGACCAGCGTCAGATTTAAGGACAGAACATTGTGTCTGGCCTCAGGGTAGTGCTGTGAAACCGTTCTCTCCTGCTGTCTAAAGCGGGTAAGGCTGTGACAAACCACAACCCAGACAGTTTGCCATAACGTCTGAAAGCTGCGGTGTAAAGAAAGAGTCAGCTGAAATATGACCTCTGTTCATCAGGAAGATTGCAGTGTGGCAAATATGAAATTTATATTGATTATGGGCAGTGTTTTCTTGCTTTTGATTCTATGGAGCTGTCATGTTGTAATTGTTTGGCTTTGGGTGGTATATAAATGATAACTGAGTGAAAAGGTCTCAGCCTAGTGTGTGTAGCTATAAAATACGGTAACCTCTGCCCATTGGCTGTGCTGTTGGATCCTTTATTTTCCATATCCTGTTAACACTGGAGCTCTTTTGCTGACAATGGTGAAATGAAGCAGCCAGTCCTTTGATACATTTTTGCCTCCGAGGGAAAAACGGAGAGTGGATTTTATTGTAAAAAAAGTAGGACTCCGCCAGAGGGTGTTTCAAGAGCTCCGCCTGCCATTTCAAAGCATGCCAAGCGAGAGAGAAATCACTACAGTGAGAGGTCACTGTGGGTTATTTCCCTTTAAGAACCCCAGAATCACGCGGCGGTTTGACAGTTGTGTCTTTATAGTGTCCAGTGTTTTCTTTGTAACTTTTGCTATGTTCGTGTGAATAATATATATTTTCCTAATTTTACCAGAAATGGTTTAACAATAATAACTGAGTTCTTAAAAGTAAAACTACGTCTATTAGGCAATTTCCTGAATTTAACATTGTTTTCTTGCCTTGTTTTATAGGGGGAAATTGCAGTGACTGAAAATGAAGTTTTATTACCAGCTGTTCACACTGCCAGGCTTCCCTGCCAATTATAAACTGCTATCAACCAGGTCCAGATCCAGCCTTTCACTGGGACAAATCCGTCTGACTTCATGTACCGTGTTCTGCTATCGCCGGGCTCACTTCTAACCGACAAGAAGTGTTTCGTCACGAACTCAGACAAACAACTTGTCGTGCATCGAGCACTACCGTGTTTCCGTCCACTGAAATATTACAAGTGACACTCTCTGGACATAGTCCTACCAGCTGTCTGGTACCACATCTCTAGGACAGGAAAGTCATCTCAGATCCCTTTCCTATGTAATCCTCCGGTTTGCCACTCATACCTCGTGTCATCATGGGCCACCTTCGCTTCGCACATTTACAGTACTTAAAGAAAGCTAACAGAACAAGTTGAGGGGTTGACTGTACTATGCAGGCACTTATGTAACTGCCTTAATTTAGATTATTTTTTATGAAGAATTTATCGGCCTTCTTGGGAAACGATGGAAAACGGTGACTGGTGTGATGTTTTGCACGTTAAAGTTGTTTAACTTTCAAAGGAGATGAATTTCTCTGTACAGTCTGATTGGGAGGGAAATGAATTAAAGTAAACACTTGTGATTTAATACTGTGATTATGCTTTTTGATGAGTGGGGAGTTATGTGAATTTGATGTAAAAAAAACTAAAGATACCGAAACATACTACTGTGGTATCCCACCCTGTAAACATCCCTTCCTGAGACTTTTCAGTCATACAGGGTGCTCATACACACGTTTTATCCACAGCTGCTGTACCACTTCAGTTGGGTTAGGGTTTGGGTTAGGGTTAGTTCGTTTGTTGAGAGTCATTAGCAATTTACGGAGCATTTTATAATTACCACCCCGTCAAAGTCACTAAGGTGGAAAAACCACTGACTCCAGGCACAGTCTACTTACATATACAAAACAGCAAGACTGCTGTGGAGAGATTAGCATATTTAGCATGGTAGTCACACGTGTTGTGATCACACACTTTGCAAACATATGTTATGGCACTTGACACCCCGGTGTTTCCATTTTTCGGTTCATTACCTGTAGATTAATTGAGCACGAGTACAACTGGTGTCCGCATATGGCAGATAGATAGGTGAACTGCAACGTGTGTCTGGTGGCATGGATTTCATACAGAAGCCACGTCATATTGGAATATTATTCAGAAGACGGTAGATTTTTTTTCTACCCAAAAGTACCCAAAGTAAATGTAGGAACAAGCAATGACGTTGCATTGAATTGTTCCAGATTATTCCTTCTTTTATTGAGTGCACTGAAGTGGGTACATTTTTTTAATGTACAGATATACAAAGCTCATATAAAATTAATATCATGTGGTTTATAGTAATTCAACAATTTAGAAATGTTTTTACCTTTTTAATGTTTTTTGTTTATTTAAAACAACCAGATTGTAGCCAGTTCCAAAGTCTTTGTATGTATGTTTTAATTTAGGTAAAATTGCCTAAGCTTTTCATTAATGTTAAACTGAAGCAATGGATAGGACTATTCCATTATCGTCCGTCTGTGAGCGCGAACGACTTTGACTAACCAGAAATTAAATACCCAAAAGGACGTACCTAAGGTTTACAAAATCCATCGAGGAGCTTCCAAAAATTAAGAATTTCAGAACCACGCCCCTTGGACAGCTCCTACTGTACTATCTCAGAGATGGACTGACGTCACTTACTTATTCGTGGTTTAAGGAGATACCAGTCATCGGCTCTGCTGGAGAGGTTACACTAAAGTTCTCAATTACTATTAGCATCATTTTTGCGATATTTCGAAGGTACTGTTTAACCAGACATTTGAAAGACATACAGATGGCAGGAAGGAAACTTCTTCCGAGGGATGACGATGAAGGATCTCTGCTATCAAAACTCGGAACTGATAGTCCGAAACCGAGAGTTAAATTTGGTGGTATGTTCTGTAACGTGGAAGATGCGTTTGAAAATAAAACTTTAAATTTTGAGTCTTTTAGTCCCAGTTCTGTGAGAAGAAGGGCAAAAACTTGCACCGAACAGAATTGCGCTTCATCTGGCGATTTGGACACTTATAGTGAAGTAGGTAGCGAAGTAAGCAACTTTTCATGCTCTGTTGCGACTGATAGCCGAAACGAATCAGTTTCCATTACCCACGGGAGAACCATCGTCTTTCCCTCAGGACACAACCGCGAGCACGACACAAGGCGTCAGGTGAGTTCACACCAACAAAAAAAACCCAACATGCGTAAAAAAGTAAATAAAATGCCTGTCTTCTATTAAGTGTGGGTAATTAATATAAATGCTACTCGAGCCCTGCAAATCGTTATATTATTGCCACAAAAACTGGGTAATAGGAGTTGTTATTTTCCAATGATCAATGCCAATCAAATATATACCCAGACGATAGAGGAGAATGACTGTTTAGATTCAGAAACGGAAAAAACTGTTTGAATTTATAGAAATACGTGCATCATATAAATCATAAACTCAATGCTCTTCAACGCCATATGAAGAATGGATTAAAGATACAGACAAATGCTCTTATCCACAATTTGTATTTCAACATGGATCATTAGTGTGTGTGTGTGTTTTTTTAAAACTATAACTTTCAAGACTAGTAACAAGTAATAGATATCTAAAAGTAAACTTGGTAAACATTATCAGCCAGAATAAAGCTTTTGGGGGAGAGCGTAACGAACACCAATACCGGCTCTTAATCGATCTTGCAAAATAACCCTATCCCTAATCCCTGATCACCTTCATCGATTCCAATGTCTTCAGAAAGTACGTAAATCTGCAAAAAATTTAGATCAATTATATATATATGTATCTCTTCGGCGAAACGAACACAGCCCCAAAGAAACCTGGAGAAAACTAAACACAACGCAAATAAATTATGTAAATGTATATTAATAAATAATAGTTATTTATAGTTATTGAAGTTTTTAAGATAGTCTTCATCTAAATTAAAAACATGATTATCTTGGCTAAATTTGACTATGGTGCTCGACGACCCACAAAAACACCCAAAAAACTAAACGAATGAGTCACCACGTTCTTGCAAAGATATAATTGATTATAATAAAATTTTACTACATTTCAAATGTACGGGCGGATATATTGTTCTCAGTAAACAGTATTGTAAACGGTACATGTCTTTGTTTTTTATAGTGCTTTTCAGATGTAATGGTCTGAGAAACATGAAGGACTGTTTTTTTTTTTTACTTATAATGCTAATACACGGTCGCCGCGAAGGCTGTCGGCCCTCTATTACTCGCTAGGATGAGTCTAGAATACTAAACAGGCAGATGGTAAGGGAGAATTGTGAAGGGAGGGGGCTAGAAAGGGTTCTGTCTGGCGCGACAACTGAACAACAACAATAATAAAATATATTGTTTCTGCTACACATATCCGGTAATATCGTATCATACTTGCGTCGGAATTCAGTGAAGCAGAGGTTAGGTCGGCAGTTAATCCATTCTCACGTTCATTTCGAAAATCAAAACTGCTCTTGAACCGGCCGGCATGTCCTACCAAGGAAAGAAGAACATCCCTCGCATAACGGTAAGGATTCCATTGTCGCGAAGATGACAGTCATGATTTAGGGTTTTAATTCGATAACAGGACTTGATGTCTAAAGGAAATATTAATCGAAGTGAGAGGTCGTCGGGGTCCTATTGTGCTTTATTACATAACGCAGACCTGGCCCGAAGATGGTTGTTAGAACTGCTGGGAAGCCTACAATCACCCTGTCGTTCACTACGATCGTGTAAACCGATGAAAATGTGACATATAAAATGCGTTTTATTTGCTTATTGGCAAAAAAATAAGCAAAATTATACTTGTATGTTTTGATTGGTTTCGTTCATGAAGATGTCGGTAAATTCGACGATATAATTTCGTTCTCTAGAAGCCTGTTATGTAAATTACCACGCCTGCATATCCTTGAGTATCTTAAACATAAAATTGTGCTGCGAGTGTTTCCGCTTCTATGGCGGAACTGTCTATTCGGAGAAGTCAACAAATTTCCAGTTGTGACAACACGATTTTCTATTGTGTGTGATTGATGTGCAATGGTCGGTGTTTTTCACTGTATCAGTCGGACAAAGGAAGAATTTTCTTTTCTTTTTTTTTTATAAACGTTGCTTTAAAAGAAAACGTCACCCAAATTTTATTATACAAAAATAACACGTTACACAGAGCCATAGTGTCTATATGTAATCTTAAACTGTCCAAGTGGGTTAATCTGAGCCGGTAGATTGAGAGTTAAGATTCCTCGGCATCGTTAGAAAAGGCACAGCCATTCATGCGGACTATTCGTTGGCTAACAAACAGACCTCGGTTACCTTGGCCAAACAGAATTATGTTTCTTTCCGCTCAATTTGCGCATTCGCCTGCCAACTGCTGTCCTAACGATGACCCATATTCATTTTATCGTGACTTTGATTTGAACTAGACTTTTATTTTTGTATGTATCCTTTAATTTGTGTTGTAAGTGTAAGTTTAATATATTGAAAGGCGTTTCCAAAAAAGTATATCTCATTAGTTAGGTTCGCCCACAGAATTTTTTTTATTTTATAAAAAGGCACGCTATCCCGTTGCCATGCAACTTTTTTTATGACGAGACTCCAGTATTAACTCTTATACGTTTATTAAATTAATACCAATCTGGGCTAATGTAGGCACCATTTATTTAAATGAGGTCAAACCCCCATCCCCCTCCCTGAATGCACAACCTAAACCCACCCCTCTGCTCCCTGGTACAGCCCGTCAGTTCCTCTGGGACGCTGTCTAGGATCTGTGTTAATGTGCCAGTTTACATCTTGTGATAGATTTTGCCATTTTTTAAATGATTTTTTTTTTTTAATCCAAGGGCTAAAACAATAAAATTGCAAAACCTATATGAACGTGAATATGTTTGTTTATTAGGTTTATCTATAACCAGATATGCACATTTAGGAGAATTTGTTTCTCTCTGTCCAAAAAGGCAGAGACCGGTCCAAGCCAAGTCTCTCCTGAATAACTCAAAACTGAATCTGTGATTGATTAATACAGTCTTCATAAAACAGATAACCATTACTTGTTCTCAAAATACTTTCTTTAAAAGACGGCCTGCAGGGTAAAAAGAAACCCCATATCCTTATTAAAACACATGTCGAATTTATCACAATAAAATAACTTGAACCCTGAAACTACAGCACTTTTGTATGATGCTCTGGATAAGAGCGTCTGCTAAACGACTAAAATGTAAAATGTAAATGTAAAATCAAATGTGATCAGCTCTGGTCACCTCCTGAAAAGGCGGTTGGAAGGCAGCCAATCGAGTGTCAGCCCGGACCAACACTGTGGTTTTGTTCAAGGCCTGTCATCAGGCCCCGTCCGTGGCCTGCCCTGACACTGCAGTGTTGGGGGGGTATGAGGGTGTCGCCCAGCTTGATAAATGACTGGTGAAGGTTGAACTTCCATTTGTTCTGAGGGCAGACCAAAGAGACAAAATAAACCTCTCCGGTTTGATTCTTGTGATCTTTGTTCTTATTTGATTATATTTAAATTTGCTCTGTTGTTGCTTTTTGTATAGATACCTTTGTGATAGACAGTAATAATGCAGACCAGTCTATGCAGTATATTACCCCTTTCTGTGGTCACGCCCTGCTCATCGTCACCTTAACATTTCACAGAGTGTAGGAATATGTGAGAGGACACACCTTTTATTCTGTGTGTTTCAGAGCGACCGACTCATTATCAAAGGGGGGAAGATTGTCAATGATGACCAGGCTTTCTTTGCTGACATTTATGTGGAAGATGGCGTTATCAAGTGAGGATTCTGCAAGCTGGTCACCTTTCTTCCAGTTGACTCTTATGAGATATGCAAAATTTATTCATAAAAAAATACCTATCCCTGTCATAAAAACAGATATCTTAGAGCCTTGTTAATTATACATTGTAATGAAAGGTCTAGACTTAACCCTATTCCCATGTGTTTACTGTGTATCACAGGACACGTAAGTGCAGAGGACAATGGTAAATGGACTCAGGGAGTTGTTCTGTAACAGTATTTACAAATAAAAAGAACAGAGCTTTGGAGCGGTAATCGAGCCGGGGACTGTTGTCAGTAAAATGAGCTCACAAGTTACGGCCCAGGCCCGACCCTAAGCAGAGTTCTCTGGTTGGTTGTTGTTTTTGAGCCCCTGTTGCCGTGCTCCCCGACTGGCAGGCAGATCGGGGAGAACCTGATTGTCCCCGGAGGGGTGAAGGTCCTCGACGCCTACGGCCACATCGTTATCCCGGGCGGAATCGACGTCAACACCAGCCTGCAAGCTCCTCGCCTGGGCATGACCCCGGCGGACGACTTCTACCACGGAACCAGGGCGGCCCTGGCAGGGGGCACCACCATGATCAGTGCGTGGCGTCCTCTGCTGCTACCGAGGGGGGTTGGCGGGGGCTGAGAGACAGGCGGGGGTGGG
>JAOYSI010008812.1:0-11299 GCA_025775065.1 Hiodon alosoides | reverse complement strand
TTGGTCCCCTGTTTTCCCCCCTCCCCTGGGTTCACCCCCGCCCCCCTCCCCGGGGTTTCCCCCCCCCGGCCCCCGTGTTGGGGGCGCCGGGGGGGGGGGGGGGGGGTGTCAGATCACCCTCGCCGGGAGGCTGGTGAATGATATCCACTCACATCTCACACGTTATTCAAAAATTCTTCCGCCAGAACGGGTGGGGGGGTTGGAAGAGATGAGGCTGAGAACCACACTGAGGCTCAGGCCTTGGCCAGGCCACCAGGAGGCCGGAGTCGGGCCTCCATGCAGAGGTCAGGTCAGAACAACCTGGTCAAATAGTCTGGGGCACCATAACCTGGGTTCACCGGGCACAGAAGGAAAACAGTCACAGGGAACAGTTTGCCATGTGGAAGGCTGTGTTCCTGATACAGCTTACAGATAAGGTGCGGACGGCACCCGTCGACAACAAAAATATACACTAATACACAAACTGACATACATGAGCTTTGAAATGAGAGACGTGTTGTCGGAGAAATGCAGCGGCAAGCTCAACAGACCTGAGAATAACATTAAACCAGGGGTTTTATGGCAACATGTCAGAGGTCAGAACGCGCTACAAAATGCTTCTTTTCTTTCTTTTTTTTTTTTTTTTTTTTACAGGCACCTTCAGGGGGAAAAGGAGGATGTCTAAATAAACGTTTTCAACCACCAAGAATCGGCGAGGAAGCTCGTGGCTGCGAGGACCATGTCGCTAAATCACCGGCATGTCAGGTAAACCCGACTAAAGGGGAATAAGCAGACCACCCACCTTGGCCCAGTTCAAAGTCCTGGAACGAAGAGTCTCTCTAGGAAAGTGACCTGGGCTACAGGCATCACAGCAGAATTCACATTACTGCCCATGGATTTGATAAAATGGTATCTGACCCAACACAGGTATTGCATAGTTGCTTCTAGCCAGATAAAATCAAGTCAAAGCCAATACAAGAACTTAATAATACTTCACATTTTAAACACAAACATCCCTGTCTGAAGTCACCAACCAACATGTAAACAGATGGCACGCCGTGGCTGCCGGAAGCTCACTGCAACAGACGCGACGAGCTTAGTCCAGGATCAGGGCAGATCAGAACCCAGCGGACAGGGCCGTTCACTGCGCATCCGGGCGTCGATGGAGCCAGGGAAAAGCCCCAGAAGACCCTGCGGTAAACATAGGTCACGGTGGAGCGCACATAATGTCTGTCCTGCAGTAGATCTCCACTGCGGCACGCACCGGAGGCGGCTCTGCTCCGACATGTCCAGACTTGGACTAACGGCGGGATCCAGCGTTTTTCCCCAGCATGGGAATGTGCGCCCACTCCGTGCAGGTGTTGGAGCCCCATTAACCTCTGACAGACGGACGGCACTTTTCTTCATCAGAAATTAACTAAACAGCATGATCATTACGGACCAGGTCATACCAGTGTGGGTGAAAAAAAGAGAACAGTAGAGATTTTGCTCTCAGAGCGGAAGTTTTTCCATGCGTGGCATTTTTCCTTAGAGTAGGGTACAAGGTGTTCTTTCCAGAGCTCAAATGGAACCCTACTAGGCTGAAAGTATGAATCTACTCTCCACTTCCCCAAACACAGAGGGTTATATCATTTTCGGACTGACCACCGCTAATAATTAACCTTAACTTAATTAACACTTCTCTTGGGATGTCATACCCTGATGACCCAGCCTCAACCCACTCCCAGGCCCACGACTACACTTGTGAGCAGCAGAACATGTCTAAACGCTATTGGGAGTGAGGGGGGACTGTTCCCAATGCAGCCCCAATATGCAAACAAAACACGCACAAGCACAACACATACACGTACGGCGAGTCTATCGAGAGAGATGTTTATGCTCATTCCTTTGACACTGTTATATTTTGTGCATTCTTCATAAACAACCTGGACAACCTCCTGCTAGGAAACCGGAGGTCCCACGTCGCACAAGGAGGGCCCTTCAACCAGACGCAGCTTGTCCCACACACCACAGCTTATCCCACTGACCTTGTAGGTTGCTCTGGGTAGGAGCAGCTGCCAAATAAGCAAATGTCTCAAGCGAAGTAAAGATTAATGCTTATCCTAATCAAGCCATTTATTTATCCTGTTGCTAGGAAACTTCACCCAACGGCTGGCGGTACGGGCCAGCTGGAGTGTCTGCGAAAAAAGGCCAGGAACAGCCCCACAACAGGGCTTCATGGGGAATGGAGTTCATTATACTGACCTGCAAACTGCAATCAGAGACCCAGAACCAGGGGCAGACAGCAAGCAGAGACCCAGAACCCGGGGGCAGACAGCAAGCAGAGACCCAGAACCCGGGGGCAGACAGCAAGCAGAGACCCAGAACCCGGGGGCAGAGGAAACTCTCGGGACTATTGCTGACAATGGCTCAATGGTCTGGCCGTGTGGAGCCCCCCACACATTTGCCACAGTTCTCTTAAAGAAAGACACAAAAAATAAGGAGAGTTTTGTTTCCATTCTGTTGAAACGGGATGGCTCTGAAACTCATTGAGTTTAAAGAATACCTAGGCCATAGAATACTGTGTTCTTGTTACCGTGGTGAGCGGATGTCATACTCTAACAACGTACCAGTCTTCACATTCCCCTCCAAATTGGTTCCTACACTCAGGCTCGATGACGCAAGCTTCAGGCCATTACAAGGTGCATCCATTTAATTTAAAATTGAAACATTTTAAAAGACCCTGCCGGTTTATGAGATGAAAACTACAAATACACTTCCCCCTCTGCTGTTTAAGTGCAGTTGCCATTCGTGTATAAAACTATTGTTCTTTCCCCCATGCAGGCATGAAGTTACACACAACAAACACCGAGTTGGAGAAAGAACTGAAGTCTTAGTAGAGGATCATGCTTCACTTATGTAAACACCAGAACAT
Organism: Hiodon alosoides; assembly: GCA_025775065.1. Taxonomy (NCBI): domain Eukaryota; kingdom Metazoa; phylum Chordata; class Actinopteri; order Hiodontiformes; family Hiodontidae; genus Hiodon; species Hiodon alosoides. The sequence continues at coordinate 8,406 of JAOYSI010008812.1, read as the reverse complement.
AACACAGGTCTGACAATTCATATTAAAGACGAGGAAATTAGGCCAGAGATCTCCCCCAGAGAGCACATCCTGTGCCCGTCAACTCGGAAAGGTCGACAATCGGATGTGGGTACTTCCCATCCCGGAAAGGTCACCCGGATCGGGATCCACTGGAAGTGTGGCGGACGTAGAGCTGACCCGGCTGTCGACGTGTTGCCGGGGCAACCAGCACGCAGAGAAACAAACTCCCCTCTCCCACATTAGGTAGCCAAAAGCACACAAGACCGCACTGTGCTCAGCAGCTGGTTTGGGGGGGGGGCAGACAAGAATACGTAATTCAAAAGTGCCCCCCCAACCCCTCCCTCAGATTTTCCCCAAAAAGACCTTTGTTCAGACAGAGTTTTGTATGGGCCTATGGCCCTCGTCCTCTAAGCTGCTGTTTGCATATTTCCCCTTGAGAGAGACTGTACGGAGGTCAGAACCCCATGGAATCATTGGTACAGACAGACACCGGCAAGCGTCTGTGGCCTGTTGCATTTACAGCTGCAGTTTTAATGCAGATAGGGAAACCTTGAAAAATAAATAGACCATTTTAAAATCATGTCACCTTGTTCTTCCGAGGACTCCTCTGTGGGTATTGACTGGGCTGTTGGGCGTTGAGGAGAAACGCTCAAGGCTTGCAGGTTCCGAGCCCCCTGTGCGCCTCCCACTCAGCAGGACCCATTCTGCCGCTGGTATAAACCCAAGGCTGCACCCCTCCCGCAACACCCATTCAGCCTCAATCAGCATTACTCTGAAAAGCCTGAACCTTATTCCACCCCACCCCCAGGGAAAACGGTTCCCACATCGGCCCTATCCTGAACTCTTTCATAAAACCCTCATCCTTCAAGTGGGGACAAACATTTTTAAAAGAGGGTTAATAAGAGCCCCAGTCATTTTTGATCAGACCCCTGACCCCCATTTGCCAAAGACAGGTACCAGCCAAGCTGTGTACGCCGTTACAAGACAACACATAAGCTGTGGCAGACCAACATCCCACAATGCAGTGCTTTCAGAAGAGGCGGCAGACCCGGCTAATTTCTGAAAGAGTTGGCGGGGCGACAGCAGGGAAGCGGTCCAGTATGGTCCATGTCTGGCAGGGCTCCAGAACCCTTCACAGCCTCCAAACCAGGCACCCCCACCCCCTTAACAAGCTTCCCAGGACAACTGGGTGAAAAACAACCCCAGCCCATAACGATGGGACACTAAAACGGACAGGCCGACTCCGCGCCCTCTCAGCCCTAATTTAACACGGAGGGTGGGTAATTGGCTGGGCGGATGCGAGCCGGTTAGCCGTTTCCTCTCCAGCTTCCTGGCTCCGGATTGGGACTAAAGTCAGCCTCCTGAGATGAATAAAGTCTCATTCAGGCTTGGGGCTTTATCCACGTTTACTCACTGCCACTCAAAGGAAAAGAAGGCTTTGCTTCCGGTTCTTTCTGAAGCTGCCTTTCCGGAAAAACCCACAAATGACCCTCCAATTAACCCCTAGTTCCTCTGTCCAGGCACCGAAGGGGATAGAGGGGGGTGAGGTGGGATTTGGGAAGCCAAGCACTGTGCATCGAACCCTCTGGGTCCGAGCAAGGAAGCAGAGTGGGGTGGAGAGGGGCTCCCAGCCAGCTGACGGTTTGCTGTGCAACATCCACTCAACAGGCCGCTCCTGTCACCCCTGGCGTAGCACCGGGGTCTTCTTCATGCCAAAATCAAACAGTAACAACTTTTGACTGTGTTCTGTGCTTACATTTAGGACTGAGGAGTTTTCAGCACATACTCTGAAGCCAACATGGTCCAGATGACTCCTTTTCCCATAAACCAGCACAACTCCTGTCAGGGCCAATGGGAAACGCTCGCTGAAAATTTGACTCCCGCAGCTCGAAAAGACATGGTAAAAAACTAATTTCTGCCACACGTTTTATCCAAAAACAGGATAAAAACAGAAAGATTAGACAGACGCACACACGATTCCAGGCTAACGGGTTGTCACTCCCCATTGTGTTTTTGAGGTTTTTTCTTGGCCCTGTAAACGTGCGTTTAGATCTGGCTGAGCAGAAACGGTCCCACAAGCACATGAGCATGGCTCATTCCCATGGCTTTGCTTCCAGATTGTTCTTCTCATCGCCCTTTTTCTTTTTGTTTTTTTAAAGAACACTTTTGTTCAATTCTTTCTCCGTTTCTTGATCGGTCTGTAGAGACGACGCAGAGACCTTTGAGAAAACCCAACCTGAGCTCAGGCTACATTCCATTCCCACACAAGTTTCCTTCTGCAGCCCGTACGAGAAACCTTCAGGGTAACCAATGTGTCGCATGCACAGGTATTTACGACACCACTCATACTTCATCCTCGCACCCCACGTCTGCTACATTCTGCTGATCCTGGAACAGCCATCCAGCCACCCCAGAGATGCTGAGGAGACGAGCTTCCTGGGAAAAGTTGAGCTGAACGTTGCAGAAACTAGCCAGTAGGTCCCTCATTCTCCTTTTATTTGTCTCAGACCAGTGTTTCCTTCAGGGAGACTTAGTTCATGCAATAATATCATAACCATGACTTCATCTAGGTTGACACTTACTGCCTGCAATTCCCTTCGTTACCGCTGGTACCTCGGTATCGCTGTCAAACCCGTTCACAGGATCAGATCATGGATTTAAACTGTCTCACCTTTCTGTGGGCTACTGGCCTGGGGCATGGGTTGTAAACAGTCCTGCCATGTCCTCCAACCCAGAATTCCACCTATACAAGTGCCAAGTCTTTCACCGATCCCCAAACATTGACAGAGAACCCCAACTCCCACCCTCCAAGACGACGGTGCTCACAGCCACTGAGGCGAGCGTTGGCCATGGTAGGCCCACTGAGGGCTCAGCTTCTTCCTGAGAAACCGTCCCACGTGGCTGAATGCCTTCAAAGCGGTCAGCTGAGCTAAAACAAACAGAACAGCTTCCGCCACGCTGCATACAAACAGAGTCCGCCCCTGCCCCCGGGGACCATTCAGGGGATGGGGGAGGCAAACACAAGCCCCAGCACCGACACCCCTACCTCACACAAACCAACCAGAGAAAGGCAAACTCAGTGTTGACCTCACGCTTGTTTGACACTTGTTTGTTCACTAAATTCTTCTTCAAAGGACACATCAGAACCTACACCAAAAACACCACAATTTCCCTCCTTGAGCAGCTAAAAAAGTCATGTTCAAACAAACAAACAATCAATCTTCTTTTTTTGCAAACAAACCTCGACGCTCTGAAAGCCCAGAAAGTCCGTTCTCTGAAGGTAAGGTTTTGAGACAACAGTGAAAAAGGTGCATTAGTGGCCCTGTGAAAAACAGCAGGACATAACTGTGGACCCCCTACCACAATAAAGAGAGAAATTCCCCCAGGAACCAGCATTGCTCTGGGCCTGTTTACAGCATACATCCAAAATCCTGCAAATGCCTACAGGGGCCCTAAAACACTGTTTACCCAGAAAGTGACAAAGTCGTAAAACACCTTTCTGTGGCACGAATTGGTACACCCCCACCCCGCAGACACCCCGGTCACCCCTGTCTGCATACAGGGGTCAAATTCCTCAACTTCATTCAGGCCTCAAAATCTCACCCACTGGGTTGTGAGGAGGGGTTCAGAGGGTCCCACAGCCCCGAGACCATCGGCAGGGGTGGAGGAACCGGAAGCTGCTGATGAGAGGGTAATGCTGGGCCTTTAGGGGGCAGTAAAGAGCCCCCTGGGAGGGGCTTTAGGAAAGCAGCAGTTAAAAAGCTAGGGGAAGTGGCAAAGCAACCCAAAGGACAACGCATGGCTTTGCATAAAAACAAACCAAACATCAAGCTCTGATGCTCTCTTTAGGCAGAGCTAAAAATGTACCAACACGGAGAAACTAACGGCCACTGGGGCTTTCCATCGCGCCGCTCTCAGTGTTTTACATAATGCGTTTCCGTGGTCACCGTAATTAACTGGGTTACAGTCCATGGCGGCTGGCTGTGTTTACAGGTGAAACGGTAAGCGCCGGATACCAGGGCCTGTTAAGTGGATACATACCGTAATGTGCCGCGGTTTTCCCGCCCAGTTAGGTGTGTAGCGCACACACACACACACGGCATGTGATCAGTGTAGGGAATTGTGCGCACCATGGTGTTCAGCTGATTTGAGCCGCTTCCTGCCCTCAACGTCGCCCACAGAACCACCTCATGGCGCAGACTTTAAAGGGCGGCTCGCCTTCAGTGGCAGAAATGACATCAGCAATGAAATCATGACTGAAAGTGGGCTCACAGTTGCCGATATGTACGGCTTCGCAGAGAACTGCTCTTCCAAGGTCCATCCCCACCGCTGGAGACATCAAAGGGCCGCGGGGAGGGAACTTACACACTCCCAGATGTTCCGCAGAAAGTTGGGGCTACACACAGAACTTAAGTCAACAGATAAGTCAGGGGTCAAAGGTCAGATGATGTAATCAAAGCCAGACAAACCTTCGGACACTCATCCATCCTTTCTTCAAGTCAAAATCCAAATTCTGGGGAATAGGTTATCAGATTCAGGATCCTTTGGATTAGCCTGATTTCAGTGCATTATCAGGAACCATCCTTTACCAGTTTACACGGAAGGCCGACACTGGGCGGTTTATACTCAGCTGGCCGAGCAGAAATGCAGCGACAGCAAGCCGTTCTGCGATTACCGCCCGGTCAACTCACCAGTGTGGGCGGTCACATAACAACAAACACCAGCGAGGCTCCAGGAGAAGCTTCCCCACAAACTGCCCGTCTTACACCGTCAGACGGTGCGTCTGAGGTTCTATAATGCATCACCTAGCAACAAGGTCAAAGGTCAGCAAATGACTGCACAACAAAACTACAAGGACAGCGGCGGAGTTTCGAGGTGACCAGAGTTCCCTCATCTGAAGAGGGGGCAAAGTAGAGGGGCGAGGGTGCAGTGTTCGGACCCCTCGCTGGCTCTGCTCACCTTAAGCTCTCTTACCCAAACACCCTGCATTACTCAAGCCAAAAGTGACAAAGGCCAGCGGTGACATTGACAAAGACAGGGGAAAGAATGAATTTGGTTTCCCCATCTACTACAACACCTCACATCTACAGTGTCACAAATCTCTAAAAGAACAAGAACAAAGGAATCTACACAATAAAATAAAAGAAAAACAATTTTAGTTCAGCCACCTTTCTAAAACAACTTAATGACTTGGGCAGAGGGTAACCGACATTTAAAAAAAGACAAAAAAAAAAAAAAAAAAAAAAAGAATTTTACATGACATATATCGATTCCCCAGTGCACTTAAAAATTACATCCAAACAACTGTAAAAAGACTTAAAATTTGTCAAAATTAATGAAATGACAGGAGATTCCACCAGTGCGCTCTGGATAGCATCAGCACACATCAAAGCAAGGAAGCCCAAAGCCTCTGCCCCTCTCAGGGGAACGTCTTGGGAAAACCAGGTGTGAACCAATGACCTCAGAAGGAGAGAATGCCATGCACACCGTGACCAATCGGGAAGCTCCATTCCCCCAGGAGAACCAGGTATGGGCCAAATCAGAGAGCATCTCAGCCCCCATGAACAAAACCAAAAAGGATCCCTGGCTCAAATTAGTCGTCACGTGTGAAGAGGCCAAATGTTTCCCACAACTTAACACTGCTTTGGATAAAAGCTGCATATTTGTATCGTGTGATCTCCACCTCCAAGACACAGACAATCAAGTAAAAATTACTCAATCCAGATTGGACCTGATACAGTTTGCTGCACCAGTTTGTGGTCTTTTGTGGTAAAACTCTTGGTCCATTTAGTTATACATAAAATTAATTTGACAGTATCATTAGAGGATAGTACACTGCCATGTGGAAAAGTGCTCCTCAGATTTGAAAGACAGTCGCTAATCTCACTTTAGCGCACACATTTGCTTCCATAATCCATCAGATTACTTAACATTGGGTCCTTTGTTGTGTGAACTGAACAGTGTGAAAAGTGATCCCTGTGACGGTGCACTCGGAGATGCAGCGTAGCCAAGCAACAAAAGGAGGGCTGAAATCTCTACCCTGGTAAAATTAACCACCAACCGTACCTCTGCATCCTTTGCCATGCTACAGCACAACCAGAGGACTGTAACCAAGTTAATGTTTTTCTGAGCAAAACCAGAGGACTGTAACCCAGTTAATGTTTTTTTTTTTCCCTGAGCACAACCAGAGGACTGTAACCAAGTTAATTTTTTGGAAACAATACACAAAGAAAAATAAAAAGGGGCGTTTCTCAGCTAATCCTCCTCAGCAAACAGTCCCCGGAGACACGTTCCTGTAGCAAGGTACAGCAAATTAAACGTTCAGCTTTCGTTTCCCCCGACTTTCTTTACAGGCCCACTCACTTTTTAAAAGCACCCTGGGGGGGTTCAGGGCATGTGTTCCAATAAAAAGGTTTGCATAGCTACCACGGCTTCCGTGTGTCTGTACGTGCTAAAGAACCAGGCACTATCACTGGATTTTTTTTTTTTTTTTTTAACTGCCGATTTCCAATGCTGTAATTACCTCCACATAAATAACTCTGTCATCTGTCAGGAGCCCGCTCTTCCTCAGCCTGATGATAGCTTTGTGTAAAAACCAGAATACGACCAACCCTGCATTGAGCAGCAGTGTCCGCCTCCCACCCCGAACACAGCGCTCTCTCCAGCGCCGAGGGGGGAAGCAGCTCCTTCAGCCAACTGGGGTTGGCGCGTCAAACGCACTGAGTCAAGAAGTGCGCATGACAGGGAGCAGCGAGCACAGGGATGAGGTGCACACACCTATGCAGGTTTACAACACAACTATAACACACCTGGCTGAGTATTAAAGCTACGGCAACAATCAGGAAAACAAAAGCAATACACTAATGAGTTAGATTTATCATTAGAGGCACTGTAGAAGCCACAGTTTGGCTGACTCATGCACATAAACTTTAACTGTGCTGGAATAAGCTAAAAACAGTGAGGTCATATCTTCAGGAGAAATTAAACGGATGTTCCAGATAAAGATAGAGTAATACTGTATTTAAATGGTGAGTACGAATATTAACATGTTTTTGTGTTTACAATAAACACAGACCTTTGCACAACGAGTTTTTAAATGGCATTATTCATTTTAATACATTCGATAGCGATGTAAACAAGAATCCACTCAAATAATAGAAAGTTGCATCATTGTCGTGGTATTACAAAGAGAGATATCAAGGCAAGCCTCAGCAGTTAGTAAATACAATCAGAGGTCCTGTAGGTAACAGTTGTTTTAAGTCACCCAAGAAGACTGAAAGTCAAAATTATTCGGAAAAGTTAGGCTACTTCGCCTTTCCGCTGTGGAATTTTCGTCTGACGTCATGTATTTGGGATCGGATTTCTTGAGCCTGTGATGATGCGTTGTTTCTTCTCCAATGTGGCCCCTGGATCCAGACTGAATCTTCAAAAGAACCCCGAGGCTACGCATTCCTCAATAAATGTCTCTAATAACAGCTTTACCTGAACGAAAAACGATCACCCACAAAAGAAAACTTAAGCTTTACACTAATTTTCATCGTATCCTCCTCTCACTTCTTAACACCATGCCTACTTGTTGGTCACTTAAATTTCGTTGATGATTTAACGAATAGAAAAGTTTGAAAAGTAGTTGGAATAATACCTGGGTACAGACTTTTCACTTTTTCAGCAATTCACTGCACATAACATTATCATCCTTCGCGACGGCGGTTAAAAAAAAAACAAAAGAAAACTTCAGACTACAGACACGTCGTTCATTTCTGCTGGAATTCGACGCAGGCTGTCTGGAATACTAGGGTAAGATGGAGTTACCACCTTCATTTCAATATATTACACTGTTACAAACACACACACACACACACACACACATAAATACATAAAAACAATTCGAACCTCTTTAAATTAAACCAAGTTGAAACGGTTACGGTACTTATTTTAAGTACAGCATTTGGTTCCAGTAAAAATAAGTAAATATAGGCCTATGCCAATATCTGATGCAATCCAAATGAACACCGAATGAAGTACAACGATACTATTTCATAAATCTTATTAAACGCACAATCGCAGAATTTTCCATTCCCGAATTGTATCCCCAAAAAAACTCCATTACGCCACCACTGAAGTGCCAACATAAAAGTTAACACTGAGTAACCCCTGTAGACGTTTAAGTTGCAATAATTTCAGTCTTTAAGTTTTTCATAATCAGAACAAAACTGAAACACTTTTTTCATATTGTGCATTCGTTTAAAGGCGGTCTAATCAAAATACGACATCAAATCTTGGCACAGATTTTTACACAGGACAAAAAGCGAATTTTCAGATCAACTTGTAAATAAAGCAGAAACTAGCATACTTTAAATCAACTGCACATTCGATTACATGAGGACATTACTTGGTATATATATA